>JAHWFP010205585.1:0-14447 GCA_023313725.1 Lithobius niger | reverse complement strand
TGCTAGCTACTTTTGTGTTTTGCCCCTGGACCGTTTTTTTGCCCCCGGACTTTTTTTGTGTGGACCCCTCACCCTGATTCCCCAATGGGGATTCTTGGGCAGAAAAAAGGGCATCTAGAGTTACATTTTGGGTAGAGGGAGCTGGGGGGGGCGCATGTGCCCCTATGTGCCGACGCCCTTGAACTCACCCCTAATTAGTATTAAAACCGTGGACGAAACGCCGATTTAGTGTTTTGTTCAAGGTAAAAAAAAAAGTCCTCAAAATGTTTGCTTATTTGCCCCCTTTCTTCAAGTGTGCCTCCCCCCTTCTCAAAGTGTGCTTACCTTCCTGATTTGAGTTTATACTAGGGCCTACTGCTGAAGCTTCATAAAAGACATCCCTAGAATTCGTTCTTAGTTACATCACCTTGGCCAAATTTCACCAACTATTTTTTTTTTGGGGGGGGGAGACACTTGCGGTCCGGAAAGTGAGAAGCGAAAAGAAAGACGTGCAGAGACGATGGGGGAACCAGGCCAGTTGAAAAAGTAATTTCTGTTTATTTTTTTTATACTGCGTTTAATTTTCTTCACTTGAAGTCTGGTAGCTTTCTAAATCTATAAATCGTTAAATCGATAAAATCTAGATCAATAAAACGAAGTCAGGAGAATTAATTTACTCATAAAAGTAATTTCCGCCGTTTTTTCTGCCTTTCCGTGCAGTTAAAGACAGCACAAAATCGAACAATGTTATTATTGCACTACCGTCCCATACTAACCAATGGACCGCCCATGCCTTTCACGCGCGCCGGTCGTTCAAATTTCCACGCTGCAGCAGCGCCACTGCGGACTCTAGGCGTCCTATATAATTTATTAACTCAATGGCCTCTCGGGCCTACTTATAAATCCGGCCCTGGTAATAAAGCATATTTCGTGGGACAAAGAATAGCTGAAATTCTAGCCTAGTGTTTCTACTTGAATTTATTTCTCAGTGGTTTTTATTTTATCTGCTGTAATTTCGTCGGTATTCGTTCTCAAACGCCGAACGGCAGTGTTCTTCAAACTCATTCACATTGTAAATCGCCAACATTCTCGGGCCACGTTTACTACAGCATCATCTGAAAACTCCCGTGGCGTAAGCAGGGATGTTAAGGTTTGGGTTACCTTTAAGTAAGTTTCCAGAACTAAGTTAGCTATTACCGAAGATCAAATGCATAGAGTTAGATATAATATATTCTTACACCAAATCAAATGATTATGGCTGCGAGGACCATAGAGTTAATCTCAGTTGGCCTTGACTCACAATATATGGCATGCCGTTTGCGCCAAAAATGAGTTTGACTATTATCTCGAGATAATTACCTAGAGATAATACACACAAAAAATATTTACGGATGGCCTTTGCAGGGCTCCGTACTACAAGGCTGTTTTAGGGCTAAAAAAAAAAATACCAAAATAGCAACGAATGTGCTTTTACTTACTTGCTCCACAGTGCCGTCTGGCTGTGTGGAAAAGACAAAAATAAGTAGATACAGGGTAAATACAATTCAAACATATTGTACAAAAGGAAAGAAAAAAAAAAGTTTGAGGGAAAAATAACGTTAGTATTAACAAAAAAAAAATAATTTACTATACCCTATGTCACTTTCGTAATCAACATGCAATACAATAATATGGTGAAGACCACCAGTATAACAGTATATACAGCTTTGGGAAAATCGTTGAAATATATATTTAAATTTACAGCAAACAGTAAGTACTGAACAAATCGGTCCTGCGTGAGAAAAAGAATTCATGTTATGTAGACGTGCTAGACGTGGTCACACTGAGGAACGGCAGGACGGTCTTGTGGGTCTTTATAGTCAGGAGCCGATGACCATGCATGGCGTGGAACCAGTCAAATTTCGAAACCAAAACCCCGCTAAAACCTGACCAAAACAAACAAGCGTGAAGAAATTTCGACGACCGACAAAGTTTGTCGACGTCTGTTCGTTTGAAGAGCGAAGTGTGTGGAGGATTTATGAGTTAGAGTGTGAAACGTACTGTGTTTAGAGGCCGGATTCGCCATTTGTAACCTGTAGATCGTCTCGTCGGCGACCACGGTCTGTTCGACTTGAATTGGAATTCAAGACTTTTATTGTGGCTTTTTGGAGAGGGTGTCGTATCGTGATAATGTGTAGGAAGGTATTGATGTTTTGTGTAGCCGGTTAGTACTAACCTAAGAGGTGTGCTGATCGATTCTTGCGGTGGTGCTTCTGTGTGCTGTAGGTGGTGGTTGATGATTGGACGAAACACTGATGGTTGATGTGTTGCTGTCAAAGTCGCAGAATTTTGCCGATTGGGACCTCTGGACGGAGAGCTGTTAAGTGGAGTGGTATGGAAGGATTGTTGTGAGGTAGTGGGGTCTTTTGAGCCCTGAAACTGCGTGTTTAGGAACTTTTGAGAGGATCTACTTAGACTCGGGAGCTGGTGACTGGAGTGCTCAAACTGAGTTCTGGATTCTATACTGTTTGTTGAAGCGTTTTGTGAAGTTGTCATGGCCGACACGAACGGCACGAGAGGATGTGGGGATAATAGGGAAGGAGTCTGGAGGAAGGAGCTGACTGAAGTTAGGATGGAGATGGACGAGTTAAGAAAGAAGTGTCGTCAGCTAGACGAGGAGTGGTGTAGACAGAGAGGATTGTGGGAGGACGAGAAGAATAAGTTGAAACGGTGGCAGAGGGAGGTGGAACAGAGACTTGTGAAAGATCGGTGCGAGACAGACGAGGAACAGACAAAAAAACTAACCGAGAAGAAGGAGGAGTGGAAAGAAATGGGATGGGCGACGGAGGAAGAGAGGAAAGAGAAAGACAGGAGGTAGAAGGAGTGGGAAGAGGCATGGCTGCAGGTGTGGGAAGATGTGAGAGAAAATGATAGAATGGGGAAGAAGAGGAGAGGAAGGCCCTCGCGTGGAAAGTGTGGAAGGAGGACTTGCTGAAGACATTAGGGGAAGAGACGAGGAAAAGAAGAGAGGTCCGGGCTAGGGAGAAAGGGGAGAGACCTGGTGATGATGGTGGTAGCGGTGAAGAACCTGATGAGGATAGCTTGGGGAAAATGGATGGGAAGGGAGAAGGTGGATTGGTGAGGGCAGGAAAAGGTCGGGATAGAGTAATCCGGGAAGAGAGGGAGACTAAAGGAGAGAGACCTACAGAAGGCAGGGGGGAAAGTAATGGGTGGAAGGGAATTGTGATTGGGGATAGTAACGTCCTCAGGCTTAAGTCAGTTGGCGGGGAATGGGAGGAGAGGGGCATACTTAGGTTCGATGCTTTTCCGGATGGAAGGTGGAGCGATGTTGCGGTACACGTTGGGGGAGCAGCTTTGGATATTGTTAAGGAGGGCGGGGTGGTGATTATCTGCGTGGGGGTGAATGATGTGGGAAGGGCAGGGTGCAAAGTCTTTGAAAAGTGTTTGGAGCTTTGCGTCAGAGAAGTACGGAGAGTGAGGAAGGATGCGAGGATAGTTGTTTGTATGGTGCCAGAGAGAAGACGGTCTGCAAGTCGGGCAGTGGAGGAAGTCCGGAAATTTAACTTGTTGATGGTAAGGAGGGTCTGGGGAAGTGATGTTGAAGTAGTGGATATTAGAAATGTTTTTCAGGAACCATGGACTGTGGATGGAGTACACTTTTCTCAGCAAGCGGCAGAGAAAGTTTGGCGGGTGATGTGCAAGGTGGTGGGGCGGCGTTTTTTTGAGGGGAATGAGAGATGCGAGGGGGCATTAGGGGAGAGGGAATATGGGTAAATGATTAAGGCGGGTTGGACGAGAACTGGCTTGATTTGAGGAGGGAATGTTTGATGTTTTGGTAGATAGCAGAGATGCATTTCAGGGATGAGGAGTGGTGGTGCTGGGTTGGGAGTACTATAGAGGGGTTGAATCGAAATAATGGGATAGATATTCACAATTGGATTCAAGTTACTCGTAACGCTCATTTTTTATTGTTCAGGAAACAATGCACAATTTCAGACTAAAGAATACCTCACCAGTATCCTTGTGTCCTCGTCATCTTCAGGCACTACCATCACTAAAGCTTTTTACTACATCGTCGTCATGGATATCGCTTTTTGAAAGTATCCACTTTAGTGATGGTAGTACCTGAAGAAGACAGACGAGGGACACGGTCTGTCAAAAATTTGCAAGGATTCTGGTCAGGTATTCTTTAGTCTAAAATTGTGTGTTTGTTTCCTGAACAATAAAAAATTACGTGATGAACTTTCAGAGTAATAATAGTTACAGGATTTTCAATAACGCTCATTCTCGTAAAATTACTGAACACTAAACAGTATCAGGTAAATTTTCAATTGTTCTTAATGGTGATGTGGTGGTTAGTTCACTTCGTCTGAAAATCTTCTTCAGGCTGCCTTTGAAACTTTTAATGCTGTTGTTTACATTGTCTGCTCTGTGATTTTTGTTCCACTAAGAACTTGAATCCAATAAGAGTGGCTGAGATTTCGGGGGGGGGGGGGGGGCATCTCTGGCTGGCAGGTGGTTAAGGAAAGAAGATTGTTGTGGAGATTGTGTACCGGAGGTGGAAGGGAGGGGGGGGGGATCTTATTTGTTTGATTTACATAGGATTTTTATGATTTGCATAGATTTTTTTTATGTCTTTAAACTAAATATGGCCTACTAACTAATTAGTTATATTCTTCCTAACAAAACAATGTGAATACCGGGGTTACTTATTGACATTGTCACGACTTCCAACACAAAAACCACAAACACACAAGAAAATTTAGTTGAACCTCCCTCTGTCCGTTGTAGTTTTTGTGTTGAAGTTGTTACAGTAACAAAACAATAGGCTACCACCAAACAATCAAAACAATACCAGTCTATTCAAAGAAGATGTTGGCCTACTTAAAACAAGAAGAGCCTAGCTGATATGCAGTTACAGTATTAATAATTACATGTGACCTGGAATTCGATACGAAAAACACGTTCATCAATAAAATCTTCACCAATTTAGCTCATTTTCAAAAAGAAGAACCTCCTCAGTCTTGTAAATTTTCCACAAAACTTTGTCTGGCTTCTTCAGGCTCTTAAGGACTGAGTCGAACTCTGGTTACATCTGCTACTTGTCGAAGTAAAGTAGTAGAAAATGTAACCAAAATTCGACTCAATCCTTAAGAGAGCTTGAAGAAGACGGATGAAGTTTTGTCGAAAATTTGCAAGCCTATGGAGGGTCTTTTTTTTTTTTAAATGAGCGAAATTGGTGGTGAAGATTTTATTGATGATCGTAGCAAGTTTCAAAGTTTTTCCAATAACCGATTTTTTCAAAAAACACTTAAACGATTTCTCTAAGTTTACTGATAAAAATATACCTGCTTACAGTGAATTTAGATTTATAATCAGATGTAGCTGACGTACTTTTATTATTACATCATGTAAAATAATTTCTTCTTTCTTACGCTGTTTGAATAAACCATTATAAGGACATATATATATGTTAAAATTTGCATAAGAATGAAGAGCCTGTTTAGTAGCGTATGATGTGAACATCTAAGGCTACCGATTTTCACAAGGAAATAAAAGTTCGGCAACCCATCATGTACTTGTGTACCCGATTCGGCGGTTCCTAACAGAGCTTAGCTAGAATGTTATATAGGAATGGATTTCTTCCGGCTACTGACTAAGAAAAAAATCTTGTCTCCATTGTGTACACAGGTAAATAATCCATTTACGGTAAAATTAAGTTGGTTAGGAATCTTGGGGCAGAGAGTTGGTATACGAATCTAGGAAGGGGGTGGCTTGCACCTGGGGGAGAAGTGAGCTGAAAGCAGCTATCAGATTCGTTTTGTGGGAAAGGAGATTGGGTGGATATACAAGGTTTGTGGTTACAGCCTTTGTGGGCGGAATCAAGAATTTACCCCCTATAAATTTTGGACGGAATGGATGAAGGATAATAGTGAGACGGAAACATTTGGAGAGAGGAAGGCCCTGGGAAAAACAAAGATTGGAGGTGAAACCTAAAAAACTGGTTTTTAGGAGTTAAAGGGGTTTTAGAAAGCAGTGGAGGAGTGGGACGACGGGTATGAAATTTCAGAAGGGGGTTATCCTTCAAGTTAGCAGAGGAAGCTGTTGGCAGAATGGATGTGGGAGAGGGGATGAGAAAATTAGGCTTGGTTGAGGAATGCTGGGTAGGGGGAAAGGTGGGGATATTGTTAGGTTTGTAAGGAATGCGTGGTTAGCAATAAGGTGTCGAGAAAGGTGGTTTGTAGGAAGCCTGGAGAGTATAACCAGAATCTTGCAATGGGGGTAGCAGAGAGGGAGGGGGGAAGCTAGGGGGAAATGTTGGAGGTATGTCATGAGCAGGAATGGGGATAAGAAAAACAGATGGAGGGGGGAGCTAACTTAGGAGATGCCTGGAAGCTATGCGGATGGAAAGAGTTTACGAGGGTGGCGAATGAAAAGGGAGTTGCGGAGAGTGAGGTGAACGATAGATGGAACCTATTTTCTTAGGGGAATTGGGAGGGAGCGCTTGCGACAGTGAATTACCGGGGGTGGTGGGGGGGGGGGGAGTAGACATGGTAGATGGCTGTTGGGAGGGGATTAAGTGAGGTAGGAGTAGAAACGAGTGGAGAGGCCAGGACTTAGTAGGACATCGCCATAATTTCTTGAAATAAAGTTCACGCATTACCAAATGTCAATTTCACCAGTTATTTGCAGGGGTGAATTTTCGGTGGACTGTATTGATGGAAAAGTTCCCACTCTCTCCCACCTTCTTTAGGCACACACCAGTGGGCAGTTAACTAAGAAAATGGAGGCAGTACAATTTGAAAATACCGCTACAGCCTCCTATTATCGGGTGCTCCCTCTTGTTGTGACGAGGGCTTTGGATTGTTTTCCGAATCTTGGGATGTAATAGGAAGTTGTAGCGGAATTTTCTAATTGTACTGCATCCATTTTTTTCGTTGACTGCCCGTTGATGAGTTCCTGAAGATTGAATATGGAAGACGGTGGGTACTTCCATCAAAAATCACACCAACAAATAACTGTAGGAATTGACGTTAGGTGATGCTTGAACTTTATTGTTAAGTAATTTTTGGTCAGCGCAATGAATCTATCGATCTTTCAACTATCGTATTCCTCATTTATTTCAATTTTCTTCACGGTATTGCTGACGTAGTGCACCTGTAAAATAAATACGTTTCATTCTTAAAAAGTGCGAAAAGACTGTTTTATATCTCTTCATAAGATTCATTTCAGCAATTAAAATCGTTTTTTTTTAATTTTGTTCGATTTGCACTTAAGATAAGTTAGAGATGATCACTTAAGAATGACTTTCTAGCAACAGGGTGGTAGACAATTAAAGTGCAATTCGAACAAAAAATGAAAAATGTGTGTAAACTGCATCAAGGGTTGGATGGGTTGCATATTAAAGAGATTTCAATTGTTGTTTTTGCCTTCATTTGCGCAGTAGGCCTAAGGTTTGAAACATGTACAGTATGTGAAAATTGTTAAAAATAGAGGCCATTAAAGGCGCATACCTTCCAAACAAGTTTCACGTTATTTTTATTGATACGGCAAATGAGGTACACTTAGTCACTTTTAAAATTCACCTAACCATTGTCCAATCCTTTATATTACACCAGAAGTTTATAAATGTCTACACATCCACAGGAAGCGGAAGTATCCATTTATAAAACTCCCTTCGTATTCCACCACTTGTCGTAATGTTGACTAAGAAGTTGTGGATATTGCTTCCCGGTTGCATGCCAGCTGTGATACAACATCGCAGCAATCGTACGCCATCAATACCAGACACACATCTGGCACGTGTTTAAAAATGCCGGACCAAACATAATGTAAGAATTTAATAGAGCGCAACCGCTTAAAATTAGTTTTTTTTCCCCATTAATAAGAGTTGGCTTAACTAACACTAGTTGTTCCCAGGCGTAACATACGTCGGTCTAGCTGATTCCCGCATGTGTGAGCAAAATATTTTACTGGGGAGCGTGAAATGAAAACAAAACGTTGAACCCTCCCCTCTTCGAGCCCCCATTCATCCCCCCCCTTACATGAAAACAAAACGTTGAACCCTCCCTTCTTCGAGCCCCCATTCATTCCCCCCCCCCCCTCATGCCCCATTGTGATCAGATACTCACCTGCAGCCCCCTTGGTACACTGTCCCCTCCCGCATTCTCTGCCTCACTCCTTCACATATTCTCCCATTGTATGGTTTGAAACCCTCCCCCACCTCTGCTCCCCCTCCCTAGGAATCCCTGGTGTTTGTTTTCTTAAGGAAGTAAATAATTTTTTCAGTGGACGGCAACGCAGTGTGGCTGAATTTCCCGTTTCTCCGTTTCGTGCATGCAATTATTGTTACTCAACCAACTTTGAACTTGGCTCTAATAGCCAGCATTATTGAAGCAATATCGTGTGTGTTTGTTTCTAATAGTTAGAGCGCATATCCGCTCCCCTTTTTCTTTGCTACCATGCCAAGAATGAACCCGCTCGCCGTCTTGCTGATTGTTCCTGGGTGCAGCTGCTTAGCCTGCATTATTGAAGCTTTGTTTAAGCATGATCCTGCAAGTCTGCTCATTAAGCAATATATATATATATATAGATTATAAGGTGGAGGAATCTGCTTCGGCCTGAGAAGTTGGATGGAAGTATACTCGAAACGGAAATAACACACTTCCACCTCGTGAACATTCACTAATGTACTTTGTAAATTTTCGATGAAAATCAGTCTTCGTCACCTACTTCAGACTTCAACTCCTATGTTCCACTGTAAACAGCACTTGCCAGTTTTTCAATTGGGTAGAAGTAGCCTAACATTTTTGTCGGTGACACCGAGTAAGAATTCCCGTATTAGTTGAACTGACTTTCTGTATCATTTGTAGCAGGGTCATCTTAAACAAAAGTTTTTTGGTGACATTGTTTAGTAATTTTTTTTTTATTAACACGGTACGATTAAAATAAGGGAAAAAATGTCAACATTTTTTTTTTGGAACGAGAATGTACTAATTTTTGTTCGAAAAATTTTACTAGACACGAGGGCTGATACATTTTTTAACCCTTTGAGGACTGCATTTGCGCTAAGGGCTTAAAGTGGCACTATCACCGATTGAAATGCGAACGAAAATACCGTGGCGCCATCTAGCAACATTGATATTGTTAACCTTTATAGCCTGCTCACAGGTGCACGAGGATGAACCAAATTTTCACTCAATAATTAAGGATGTCGTGGCTTGTTTGTTTCGTTAAAAGAAATGCCGTTATGCCTTCCTTCATTTGGTGCAAGCAAACGCTAGATGGTACTACACAGCGATAGATGTTGTCAGAATTCGTCGGCTTTCAATCGGTGATAGTGCCACTTTAAAACTGACTTGTAGACAAAAAAAAAATTGTAGCCATCATCCTTAAGAAATAAGAGATCGAAACTCGTATAATTTTTTTTAAACTAAGTGGCTGGAATTTTTTGATCTGACCTGCAGAGGACTTGTAAACAATGATTACACATGCACATTACACATTACAAATTACATTGTACATTACACATGCTGGGTTTGAAAAGACAACAATGTCTTGAGCAGTGTTTTTTCGTCGTTTGTATCTCACCAATGTGAAATAAATGCCCATCTCTCTCTCTCTCGATTATACAGCGGGCGCATTTGGGTGCACCTGTCTCTAAAGGGGTCACCAGTCCTCGAAAACTATTGGGCTATTTTCCGGTGGGTCAGGAAATTTCGCCTCTTCTAAGGCCATGCATAGTTAATTGTTTGGTTTACAAGCGCGTGCTGGTGTGTTAAATTATCGCGGGTCAAATTTTTTTTATCTGCATCTTGGTCCACGCACTAAAAATCACATTTTCGCCAAATTTTATGTTCCAGTACACCATTCCAACCAGCTTTGAAATGAACTTTTCAATGGTGCAACTTTTAATCCTATAGCTCGAACCACTAACAAGTTATTGGACTTAAACTAAAAAACATTGAATACTAGGTGACAAATAACATAGCAAAATATGGCCATGCTGAGTTATAAAAATGGTTCTCAGGCAAAATGGTTCTCAGGCCCTCCCGCATCGATTTTTTTGTAAGAAATTAAAATTGACGTGACATTTAGTGACTTTTCCAAAGGCAACATTAGTCTGATCACTACTGTTGTATCAAGAAATAAAAAAAAATTTGGGCGCCAGTATTTTTTAATCACGACGTGTTCGTCCAATAAAAAACTTAGTTCAGTATGAAAAAGGCTTTTTTTTGTTGTTTTTTTACCCTCATCCCTCGTCCGTTTTCAACTTTCTGTGGCCGAGAACCATTTTTTTTTTTAAACTTTGCGTAGCCTGTTATTAATTTTTTAGGCTTGCTGCAAACTATTTCAGCCTTTAGCTAGCTAGACGTCAAAGAAAAGAGTCCAGTTATGTAAAATTAAATGCCTGGTGCTTCAATTTGCCACCTTGCCCGTAAACCAAACAATCTTGTTTGTGTGGTCTAACCCGTGCATAACCTGGCTTAGCACCGGGAGGTGAGGCTTACAATTACTATCCAGCTGCACCACCTTCGTGCATCTTACCGTGTTTGAAACGACTATTGGCAGTTCATTGTCATATGGTTAAGGTGTAAAAAAGAAATAAATATGAACTTGCGCGTTCATGACTATGTCAAAAATTCAGAGGTATTTTGTGTTTATTTACCTAACCATGTGGCAATGAACTGTCGATATACTCTAGTTGTTTTGAAAATATCACTTGTGATCCCGGAGGCAGAATATTTTCAGCCGGTCTGCGATAAACTTTTTACCAACAAAATACGGTCTGCGGCGTGAGGGAAGGTTTATGTGATCTGCAGGTAGGAGGTGAAGGTGGAATTTTACATTGTGCAACAATTTTCAGTTTAGCACTTTGGATTCACGAAGTTTCTTCCAAGAACTGTTTTTCAAGACCGTTCATCGGTTATTTTTGCTGAACAACTTGAGAACGACCCAACCTATCATCTTGAGAATAGCACCATTCAAAAGCTCTCGAAAAAACGGTTAAAATGGTGTGTTTGAACGTCAAAATCGGTCAATTTTTGGCAAAATTATCGCAAAAAGGAGATTACGAAAAAAAAACGCAGGAAAAATCGTACTGCATGCAACACAGCCAGCCGTACTGCAACGTAGCGTCGGCCATTACTCTGATTCTGCCACAGGGCTTGTGATGCGAATATGTAGTCCACGTGTGCCACAACAGTAACTGGACAAAACGCAAAAAAAAATAAGAAAAAACCAGAGACACCTCTAATCGTAGTAGTGCAAGCATAGAAAGAAATCCAGAAAGGGCTATGACGGAAACACGGCATCACAGCATCGTATGCCGCAGAAAGAAAGAGTATCTGCATTAGATATCCACCTTTCTATTTCAATATTATTAATCCCCCAGAACTAGCGGAAAGAAAGCCACATTGCAGCAGAAATCTGGAAAAGTTTCCACAAAGGGTATCAACTGAAACTGGTGGTCTCTCACTTACCAAACCTCTTAAATGTTGCAATAGTCGCCAATTGGCTGGTAGACTTCTGAGAGCACCCGTTTCCACTGGCCTCTTTGTCAGTACATCATCTTGCCAGTAATTCCTGGCATTTCAGATTTATGCATTCATTGCACACCATGATTTTTAAGGCTGTACCAATATTAGTGGTGTCCGTATCGAATCCGTGTCAGTAACTTGTGAACCGTTCGAAATAACGACACGCGGTTTTCAGCATTTTGCTCAGTAAATTACTAGACCAGCAATACCATTACTCGATCTACTTTGAAATTCACTCACAATTCTTAAGTTCATTTCCACACAAAATACGCTCAATTTCAAAACGTACCTTGCAAATTTTCAACAAGTAGCTGCTTCTTCTTCAGGCAATCCTAACAGCTTTTTTTCTTCTTCAGGCAATCCTATCAGCTTTTTTTTTAATTCTGCCAGTCCTCACGCCTTTTTTAAACTCTTGTCAATTTTCCGTCTTCTTCAATCAAATTTGAACTTGGATGCGGTAAGTGATCCAAGATGTAACCCGAGTTAAAAAAAAAAAACCTTAAAAGATTACCTGAAGAAGCTAACTAGTTGTCGAAATTTACAAGGTACACGAGTGTCTGCATTTTGAAAGTGAACGTATTTGGTGTGGAACTGAACTTAGCACCTCATTTCATAACAGTAAAATAACCATAAATACAGAGCATATGGACAACAAAACTCGGAAAAATTCCGGAAAAAAATTACCGCACACTTTCACAATCAAAACAACAGCTTTGTCCTGCGAATTTTCCATAGCTTGAGCTGCTATCTTCTTCGGGACTCAAGGATATAGCTCGGACTTTCTACATTTTCCACTCCAGTTCGACGAACTATCGCATTTGACTTTGGCTGGCAACGGTGCCTCCTGTATTTGTGTTATGGGCCTAGATCGTTCGTTCCGTTTCGTTCGTTTCGAACCTTTCGTTTCGAAAGATCTAGGCCCGCAACACAAATACAGGAGGCAACGTTGCCAGCCAAATTCAATGCGATATTTCGTCGAACTGGAGTGGAAAATGTAGAAAGTCCGAGCTATATTCTTGAGGCCCGAAGAAGATAGCAGCCCAAGCTATCGAAAATTCGCAGGCCAAAGCTCTTGTTTGGATTGTGAAAGTGTGTGGTAATTTTTTTCCGGAACTATTCCGAGTTTTGTTGACAGTATGGCGTTTAACGATGTTTTTAAAGCATTTGGATTTGTTCCACTTGAATTTTCAGTAAAAACACACTACAACTACGTACAAACAGTCATGTGAGGCTTCGTTTACCTTCAGAATTTTTACCTGTGAAAACGATAAAGAGTACACATTCCTAGTGTTCGGTTTTTTAAATCTCGCTGTTCAAAAATTACACTGCACAAACTGTGCGATTTTCTAAAACGGACACTGCAGGAATGTGAACTCGTATCGTTCGTTTTCATGGGTAAAAATTCTGACGAAGGTAAATGAAGCATCATACGACTCTGCATAACTGTAATGCGTTTTTACCGAAAACTCAAGTAGACCAAATCCATCTGTTCCGCTTTTGTGGTCGTTGCGTTTTTTTTTACTGTTGTGATGTCAGTTGGTAGCCAACGTTTGCCAAATTCCAGTTTTTACGAAATCACTTAATTATCTGCGCAGCTACCTTTTCGCTGGTTACCAATTTATTTTTTATTTTAATAATTAATTATTAGGCTTTTGGAGAAAACTACACCATTGATAAAAGGGATCGGACAAATTTTTAAAACTCTATTGGTACCATGTGTATAAAGCTGGTATCTAAACCATTAATAATTTATTTAACTAAAATACAAGAAGAATCCAAGCACAGCGAAAATCCATATGAACAGAAAAAAACTGTGGAAGCCATCAACTATCCCGTGGTTCTGCACAGGGACAGGCGACCCTAAGGGAGGGTGCACATCGGACATCTTCAGGTAGAGCATTCCACGCTCTGACCACCCCGACACGAAAGCAAAACCCCCGAACATCGCCAAAGAAACAAGGTCCAGCAAACCTATCCACCCGAAGAGTCTGGAACTTTCTCCAGTCGATGCCAACGTGTCTGCTCAGGAGCTTGAAGACACAAATCAGATCGAAATTTTGCCTTCGATCAGCAAGGGTTTCCAACCCAAGTGAGCCCAGCCGTTCATCATATTTAGAATGACGTAAATTCCAAAACATCCTCGTGAATCTTCTTTTCACTGCCTCAACATTCCTAATGTCGCCCAAGAGATACGGGTGACAACTGAACTATTATTTACAAAATCATTATTGTGTAGCCCTTGAAAAAGTGAGGACTACAAACTGTTCGTTTATAAATTACACGGTTCCTGAGACATAGTCTGTATTGATTTGCTAATCATAGTTTTGGCGAGTGGGGCTAAAATTCAACTCGTCAAATGTTGGTTTTCATCATCAAATGACAAGTGGTGACTGATACTGGAGAGGGCTGTACACTACCCCGACAACAGCTGCCTATCAAACCAGTTTATTCCAAAAACAATGAGAAGTAAATTCTCCCACCGTTCACCTACCATAACTGTAACTGGTTAATTCAAAATGGTGACAAGAAAATTCAAAAATCTGATTTATTTTTTTAAATTACAGTAAATAGTAAATGTGATTTTTTTTTAATGAGTGTATAAAAAAAAATGTTGGTCAATGGAGGATTCTGGCAATTGCTGCTGGAAGTTGAACAATCATATCAGTGGTGGTGGTGGATCGATGGGTTTTGTGGAAAGCAAGCCGATTGCACTCCCTCGTTAGTAGGCAGGCAGCATACGCCGCGCACATTGTGGGGCCGCAATCCACTAAAATTGCACTGTAATATCAAAGAAAGCAATTAACACAAAGTAGAAACCAGTAAACATCAAAATAATAATATAGCAGAACCTCGATTATCCAAACTAATTGGGACCGAAGAGTGTTCGGGTAATTTGTTTGAATTTAAGCGTTAACTTGTATAAATCTT
>JAHWFP010205583.1:29625-52147 GCA_023313725.1 Lithobius niger | reverse complement strand
TTTTTTTTTTTTTAGAATCTGAAGTAGTGATGATTTTTATTGTGAATATAGTTTCTTTGTCTGAAATCTGAAACGAGTAGATGAGAATCGGCTCAATTTTGAAATTTAAGGTACAATTTTGAGGCAAGCCGATTTACAGTTGGGAAATCAGGTCCACGATGTACGCAAACTAGATTTCAGCTCATTGTCTTGTGTGCCGGAGGGAAAGATACGCCAAAACTTCATGGAAAGAACACAGCAAACAGCATTCATCTATTGTTTTGGAACGGTTTTAGAGTTATCCAAACTTTTATTAGCCAACCTTAGGTCAGTCGCTTAGACACAGTACAAGTCGGTTTCGAAGACGTTTCGACAATACCGACAGAATAAAAATACCGATACTGGTCTAAGATGGAGGTGTTGGTTTAACCAGAAACGTTAAAAAATGCAGCTAACTTTGGTGAGAAAGGGTGAGGCAGAGGTTGACTCTTGACTCACTCACTACTTGGAGGTAGACCGTATGTATGCAGGTTTTGCGTTTAGGCCTATACTAGCGACCTCAACTCTTTCACGTCGACTTGAATTTGGGGGTCGAGTTTTGATGATGTTGCAGGTAGTGGTCGACCGTAGCCGCCTTTTTTTTTTTTCAGCTTCGGCCGAAACCAAAAAGAGGAGTCGGCCTAAAAGCCAAATTCCAAACTAACCTGATTATTACCAGTTTTTATAACAGATAAAAAGCAAGGATAAAATCATAAAATTGCATCTGCTACAGATTCAGCATGGTATATACCTAGCAAAGTTTAATTTTATACAGCTTAAGAACACGATTACTTAAATCAACTTTACCTTTTAATCCTTTGTCGTCCGTTACCTCAATCACTAAGTGAAGTGGAAGCGAGGAAGCAGAAATGGTTTCGGCTGTACCAAAACGGCTTTTTGCAGTTTCGGCCGAAGCTGAAACCACTACCAAAACGAACAATTCGGTTTCGGCCAAAACCAAAGCTGAGCAGTAACTGCATGGCCGAAACCGAAACCGATCAATATGTCACTGTCAGTGCGGAAACCGAAACCCAAATTCGGTCGAGTAGTTACAGGTTCTTGCAATCACCAAACGATATACCAATTAACCTGTTTTTCTGTATCACTAACCCTACACACTTGCTGCAGCCATGTTGGATAGAAATGGATCAGTGCAATATCAGTGTTAGAACTTACCCCTATGCCACATATGACGAATTAATTACTGTATAACTATGAACTACACGACACATTCCATATTTTTAAAGCATAAATTCTGTTGTGTTCATTGGGGAAAAGAATCATAACTAGCAAGTTTGGTAAAGTGCAGCACGGCATCGGGTATGAAACGTCTACCACAGACCTGTTGACGGTAACACTGGCGTGTACACCATAAAGTCAGACTGGCAGGTGCCAGGGGCCCACCTGTGTTGGGGGCCCCAGCCCACCCATCAAGTGCAAGCAAACTTAAAAGCAAAGTCTTGAAACCATTGCTGAATATATTTGGTCCAAAGTTAAACATTTTACACAATTGTAATGTGGATTTTCAAAAATTTATCAACTTCTCGGGGATATCCCTGCAGACCCCCTCTCCGCCACACTATAATCAATGTTACCCACAGTGGGGCTCACCTGCAGTACTGTGCCAGGAGCCCACCCTAATCTGTACACGCCACTGGATGGTAAGGTTTAACCCCGAAGACAATCGAGAGTTCTTTCCGGTCGAACTGGTCAGAGCCAGGTTCGGTTTGCTCAGTGCACAGGACGTAAACGCATCATCATTGGGCATAGTATGCAGAAATGTAGCACCTAAACATACCGAAGACGCATCACAAACTAGTTTTAGCTCAACTTTGGGGTTGCAATATACCAAACTTTGGACTTCAGAAATGCATTTTTAGTGTTGGTCACCGCCTCTGAACATTTTTCCGTTAAGAAAAATCTGTGATCTTTAGAACTACAGCAAGCTTAAACAGAGGAGCCAATATTGTTGCCAGGTGAGGCACAAACTCGGAATATTGGTTCAAGAACCCTAAATAAGACTTCGATTCAGTTACATTCTGGAGTACCGGTTCGAATCTTACTGCATCTAAAACCTCTTTAAATATTAAAGCTAGTTAGTCGTACCATGTGTATCAATGTAAAAACCAAGGTAAGCTTACGCTTGCCATTATCTTGTAAAGCAGAACAGACTTTTGATAACATAGTGTCACGGTCCGATCCCTTTCCTGTTATGAGAAAGTCATCATAAAAAGGCTGCGACCACGTAGCAATGCCACGTAGGACGTGTTCCATATGGAACATTCCTGGAGCGCTAGCCAGGCCAAGGGAAATAATTTGCTACTCTAATGCGCCTATGCTCGTGTTAATTTTTTAACACTGATTTAGTCATTATCACGCTCCATTTGTAAGCATGCATCAGTCAATGACTGAGAATTTTTCACAAGCTGAAAGCTCAGTAAACTTTTGCCGTAGGTAGGAAAAAGTACCCCGTCTCTAGCTCAGGGTTGACAGTAATGCTGTAGTCCCCCGACTATGCAAACCTCACGGTTGGGCTTTAAAACAAGAACCATGGGTGTGGTCCAAGCACTACAGAAAAGTGTTGTGCTCAGCCCACGGTCTCACTTCCCATTAGGGCTTTAAGACACACCGAAACCAAGCGACAAAAGCTGCCAAGCTACAGCTAAATGAACCCATACACCTCTACGGTACTACTCAGAAGCAGCGAGGGAAGGACGGGCATCCTCCAACACACAACATCCCACCAAAACGAAAACACCAAGAACAACAGCATTACTGTCAGAACAAAACCCTCGCGCCACACCACCACGCCAACGTGAGGGAGGATAGGCAAGATCATCTTCCCCACGTTGCCAGCCAAAAATCATCCTCAAATCCAACCTGGGGAAAACAGGCAAACCCTGGGGAGGGGGGATGAAACTCCATAAAAGGCAAACGACCCACCAAGCCAACGCCCCGGGGGATAGGCAAAATCATCACTCCCCCCCCCCCCCCCCCGAGGATAGGCAAGATAATGTCCCCCCGGGAGAGGCAAAATCATCTCCCCCCGAGGATATAGACAAAATCATCTCCCCCCTCCCTACAGACACCAGAACCAACGCATCCATATAACCACCCCAGGGTAAGAAGTAGCAGACCCCTGGGGGGGGGGGACACCCAACATCTCTGGGAGCCATGATTGGGTAGCAAGGCCCCCACTCCCAGCTTCCGTCTTGGGGTCCAGGGCCATCGTGAAATGCCCCACCCCTCACGGAATGACACGCTGGGTCCATATCTTAGCCAAACCCCGTTATTTGGAGTACGCAAGCCAGCGTACCATGACAACGCCCAGGACATTTAACACTACAGTCAACGGGTTTAAATCCTCTCCCGCATCAGAGGGTCGATTTTGGACTCCGCCTTACTCATCATGGTGAGAGCACAGTCAGGCTTAACAGAACTTAGGTTTAGCATCAGGTTTGAGTTTTATACTGGCTTTGCAGCCTTTAAAGCACATTTCTGTTCTCGTTAAAATTAACATTAAAGCTTTCAAAACGAACTTGCAGGGTCACATAACCTTTTAAAATTCACAGTGCCTTTTTAAAGTATACAGCACTTATAGGCTAAATAAATTTAAACTTAGTGTTAATCAATTTTAGTGAAACAAATGGTTAGCTTTCTAAGCCTTAAAGCAACATCCGGCATGCCTTATAACAGCCACGCGCGGTCATGTGTCCGCGATCTGCTATCGCGAGATTCGGCATAGATAATACTACAACGTTACTACCGCCCCCGTGTTCTCGTGATCACGTGAACTACGTCTGGGCTAGCAGACGAATTGTGGGTGACGGGACAGCATTGATGCACAAACTGTGTCGTCGCAACCGGAACAATGAAACGTTATGGTTATTGTAGGCACGCCAAGGATCGTATACGTGCGGAACGCAGTAAATAAATTCCCAATCATCAACAGAAAATCTCGTAGACGCCACATTTTAAAACAGATTTTTAGCTAGGGATTGACTAACGGTAAGTAAATAAAACTTTGAGGCCGTACTTGATGTGGAGGATCGAGAAAAATGGCGCTGGGAGGAATGTCCTTTTAATTTGATTTTGTATCCTATGGGATACATACTACAAGCACGGAAAAAAAAAAGTCCGAATGCGCATCGCCAGCTTTGTAAAGGGTCCTTGGGACCCTGAGCAAAGCGGGCAAGAATATTCAAGTGGTTAGCGTCCTCATCTCCTAACCAACAGAACGACGATTCAAATCATGTGACTGACCTAAGATATGCATGGGACTTTAAAAAAAAATGCGAGAAGTCATTGTACCAAATTAAGGGTTAAACATAATCCAGTGTTTATAGCACACTAGTGTTTAGGCACAGTCTTAACGTTAAACATTACTGTATCAAATATTTTTACACCGATGTTTTCAGCAAGTGAACCTATTACAACATTTCTCTCCGAGAAATTACACTTTGACTTTTTCTATCCCACTGAAAGAATCATAAGTGACAGGCTGACATTTTTAAAATATTAATAATACACTTAATAATAGCTATAACCAACTCGTGAATGCCCAAACCACACCATATCTTTCCCAGATATTATCGTCGGTTTTCTTCGACGTGGCTAGTAATGACGTTAAACACACAATGATTCTTCATCCAAAGTGGATTTATCACACCGTGTGGTAAAATATCTGCTAACTATTTGTTGGGAAATGACTGCCAACCGTCCTCTAAAAATCCTCCACTAGAGCAAAACTTCTACGATGGAACACAGGACGACTGTGTTGCAGGAGTTACCCCATCTGCACCCAGGATATCTGCTACTGGAAACACAGTTACGTAAGTGCAGGAGTTTTATAAAACTAAGTGTGGTACCCAAAAACTCTTACATTTTGGGTCTACAATAGCTCAAGAACATTAAGTAATCTAAGTTAAATTAAATAGTCCTCGTTAAACTGTACTGATGCATTCTGTGCGTGCCACTGAACAGGGTCCAGAGTGCCGACGATGTCACCATTGTCACTTGTGCCATAGGTTAGCTATCTAGGCATTAGATCCATCTACCAAGATCCCTTTCGATTGCAGCAAGTTCCCAAACGTCAGGTGTTCAATCCAATCAGTCATGGAACGAAACCTAACAAATGTGAGCTAATGAACGATGCACGAATTAATTCCAAGGTTTCATTCCTTTCATGAGCGGACTTCAACATCCCCATCTCACCATCGTTGAGACAGACCACGAAATCTATAGGATTACGTCGCTACCACTGCCCGTTTCCTCCAATCTACTTAATATCAAGTTGCTTCCTGATTCTGCCAAGGCGATCTGAGATTAAAGTTGCGTCCCCTTTCTTCAACAAGTGAGGGATGCAACTTCAACCTCAGCTGACCTTGCATTCTGCCGGGCAGTTTCCTAAAATCTCCTGTAGAGGGGCAAATACGTTCCGCCTGGTTACAACATTGTTAGTGCAGACCAATTTACTTGGGTAAATATCTGGTTTACACCTTTCTTCCTACATTAAAACCCACTTTAAATTGTTTGAATTTTTGTTTTAAAGCCCAGCCCAAAACAGACAATAAAACTTTAAAGCGTTGCGACGTGTTACGTTATGCCAACAATGTCGAAATCCCTCCAGTCGATAGGCAGTGAGGTAGGTTTTCCTCGATGCATGTTTACATTTTTGGCGTACTATATCTCTCCGTGCAGCGTGAGATTTTCAGGCAGTCTTTTCAAGGCTTTAAGCCCTAAAGCCGTAACAAGACAAACATTTTTTTGTGGGAAGTGACGCCTTATAGCATGCCTACAAGGTCAATATTGCAGCACTCAAATATTAGTGTGGCGTTATTGTACGATTTTGACGTCTTGCAATGCATCCGCGAGCAGCCAGTCTGGTCAGAGCTTAACCAAACTGGCTGCATGGCGACGCAGTATGGTGTACCAAAGTCATCAAAATCGGTCAATAAAGGCCACACAGACCATTTGGATGCAGCAATTTTGACCTTCTAGGCACGTAGTAAAGCAACACTTCACTTGGTATTTTCTTTTGTGTGGTTAGAGCTTTAAGGTCAAAGCAGACTGGATGCTCGCAGTTGCAACACAATACGGGATGATGTAGTCGTACGCGGTCCATAAACGCAACACCAACCTACATGATTGCTGCAATTTTCACCTCTTAAGCACGTATAGAGCAGCGTCATGTGACGTCATATTGGCTACAAGAGAGATAGCTGCAAGGGGCACTAGATTAAAATGGCAACGGCACTTCTAGTCAAGGCAGTGCTTTGAGAGCGGCTTAAAAAACGTTGTTTTCGCCAATCCCTTATGCTGCTAGGTTGTAATTGGAAAATAAAGATTCCACTTGCTTAAAAATGTCAGCAACTGCCAACAAATCGACAAAAATCGTGCATTATACGCCTAAGAAATCCACTCTTAACAGCATTGTCTTCAGTAAGACGCTCTTCTTTTCCCCCTCCAGTGACCTTTGCAGCTATCCCAGTTACTGGCTCCAGCATAGAGTTATATACAATAATACAACGTTGTGTCGCTGCCCTATAGTAAGTCATTCATAGCGTCGCGTAAAATTTTCTTCTGTCTATAGGACTTTAGACTTGCCGACATCGCCAAACGCGGGTGCGACGGTATGGAGAACTGCAGCAATACGACGATAGCTAAGTGATTATAGTTCGCTTAATAATCCTTACTCTTATAGAGACAAGTCTCTGGGGCCGATGGCCGTGCTGTCCTGGTGCCATGAAACCGATGAAACTCATCCAACAACACAACCCAACCAACCATTCGTGATTCGAGCACTATATTTCGGATTGGGACTTGCGTTGGGTAGTTTTCGTAAAGACGCAAGTTAGCCCGTTCCTCTTTAAATGCGCCGCATCGAATCACTTGTTTTCCACGTCAACTGAATTGGGCCAAGCCTTGGCTTTCTGCATGCGTTTGTCTCTCCGTTGCAGTGATTCTCACCACATTTGTAAACCATTATAAATAGATATCTAGGCCTGGTATGATTCACAGATTCTATTATCTGCCTGTTTAGTGCCCACGCATTTCGGTTTGGTAAATGCAGCAGTTACTGCGGGCCATTTATAAATAGCCCAACGCCAAGAGTATTTACATTTGCTTTGGTGCGTGCATGGTGTGCGTGCAGTCTGCTTGGCCCGTCCGTTCACCATAGCTGGCCCTGTCAGACCGTAGCCCGCCACATTGGTTATTTGCAGGCCGTGCAAAAACGTTTGGTCGTTTACACGAAGGGTCGTGAAGGGTGTGAGAGTGGCAAATGGCTTGGGCTTTATGACGTTTTCCAGCCAGGGCCGACATTAGGTTGAGTTGGGGATGGAGGGGGGGGGGGGGAGGTGAGTTTAAGTCGAAAAATAGCTCAGTCGGAAACCAGGACCAAACTACAAATCCATTTTAAAATTTCGCAGCTTATGAAGATATTGTGAATTTCGATTTCCAGACTTATTCGTTGGGGGACTCTGATTGCCCTTTCCTCGCTGGCTCATTCAGGGGAGACACGTTGGTTGGCTGCAAGGCCGGCAGAGATGACACGGAGCTTTAATCCCTATCTTCCTTGGTTGTCTGTTTACCAGCGATGGGCATAACTCAGTTTTTTCAACGGATTTGAAGCAGGTACCTATACTTCCAATGAACGGCAATTCAAGTCCTTTTCTGCCTAAATTCCATTGAGAAGCAATAACATGCAGATCAATTCCAATTCAGAGTCGTGAGTGAAATTCAATTCCAACCGAGTCATTGCTGTGTTTCAATGCAATTCAGTTCTTCGCTGTATTCTTTGTTTACTATTTCAAATCCATTCCAGTCAATTACTTTTCATTTTCATTCTGACGAATCAATTCTAATTCGTTGACTTCCGGTTGTTTTTAGTTGCAGTTTCATTCAATTCCACCCAACTTAACCAAAGTCCAGCACAACTTGGGAGTAATGCTGGCAATTGCCCGAGAATCCTGTTAAAATTATTACATCAGACGAAATATTCACATATCAGTGCGTGGAGTCCGGATCCAGGTCAGGATTGTGGCAGGGTAATGCCTGGTGACGCCAGGTCATTGCCCACTGGCTGACGGTTCAGTCGTTTGGACGAGTAAAGTTTAAGGATTACTGAAATACAGTTAATTATTGAAAACGCGATTTACTTTCCTAAGAAAACTAAATATTCCTGTCAGTGCACGGAGTTCGGGTCCGGGAACCCAAACACTGGTAGAAGCTTAGGCCGGGCAATTCAATCCGGGCCGGTGAAACAATTACATTGGATGAAATATTGATGTGTCAGTGCATGGAATCCGGGTCAAGATCGTGCCGGGTAATGCCGGGTCGTGCTGAAGAAGACATTGCCCACTGGGTAAATTTCCGTCATTGTGGGGGGAGTAAAAATAAAGGCTTAGTGAAACTCTGTTAAATACTGATAGCTCGATTTAAACCGGGAGAGGTTTAACCCGGGAAATTCGAACTGGTGGAATGTTGTGTCATTAATGCATTGCCCACTGGCTCAAGGTTCAACTCGCCGTACATCATGCGCGGGTCCAGCTGGTATTTATATGTATCATAAGCCATGTGCACAAACATTTAAAACGACGTGTTTATATTTCGACAAAAAATAACAATGCCATCATCAGAGCAAAAAGCAACTTAAAATAACTTAAAATCACCTGTATTTCGTTCAAATTGAACTTTAACATATCCTCTACAATGCATACGAAATTTCAGCACCTGGAAGTGTCTAAATTCCAAGTTTTATAAGGTAGAAATTAATTCACCAATAAAATGACACTACACACAATATTGAAACTATTAACTAATGAATAAAAAGGGACCATACCAACAGAGTTCAAATACGTGAGGCACCATTGTGGAAGAAGTGAGGAATGCTGGGGAAAAGGCAAAACAAGTTCCATAGAGAGCTGGAAGGTAGAAAGGTCAATTGAGAGCAAAACCGGTAAAGGGTTAGCAATCTACGTCAAGAATAGCCATGTTGGACAAAATAACACTGTGGTACTGGTATAGTGTTTAGCTACCACCAGGAGCACATAATGCATACACGTCCGTAGGTCGTGGGAGTAACTATGCTGCAGCTCTGCTTTGTGTCCCACCGCTCGTTGCAAGACCGTGTGGGAGAGAAGCTCCAGATTTGGCTTCCTGTCTTCAGGACAGTTGATTCAGAACCACCAAAATGTTATTTTACCAAAGGAATGCTAAGAGGCGTTCACTTCCCGGCATGAGCGAGAACTAACGTGGAATAGGAAGGCAAGACTTGCAATTTCTACTCCAGTCGGCTTACGAAGCAAACCTCATTCCTCGCTTCCAGGATATTTAAACGCTGCTGCTTGAGGAATACGCCTGCTTCGACGAAATGCAGCAGAAATGTTTTAAACATATTTTTAGTAGCTAAAAACCTACGAAGTGTAATTTTTAAGGTGCCTTTTCAGCAAAAGTAAAAACGGCCACTCATCGCGACTCACAATGAATAGTGAAACGTTGGGTAGAATTATCTTTGACCCCTCCTTTCTGCTTCTTCTGCTACAGCTGAGTACTTCATCAAAACGTCCGTAAATTTTCCAAACGTTTTGTGTTAGATCGATCCATGTTGGATTTTGTCCCTAACTAAATTCGTTGTTAACTGCCAGCTCAAAGTGACCGTCTTTGTCAACTAACCTGATATAAACTTTTTTTTCGCAACATTGGCACGGCCTGTAAACATCCAGACTCGCGGGCCGCGCTCAGACTGAAAGAAGATGGCTGAAAAGGCAAGCAGACACAACTTGAGCTTACCACCTCATGTTGCTCAGACGCGTCGTCATTTCCTCCTCTTCGTCGACCCCTTCTTCTGTTTAGTCTGGGGAAGTTCTCGTTTTGGATGCCGATAATCCAACTCCGCTTTTCGCTCTTGCTTGAAACATACGAAAGATAACAAAAGCAGGAAACTATTCTAGAGGCAAGGGATCACGAGCCAATCATTGAACGAGTGTATGTTTTTTAAACACACAGGTCACTAAACGGCTGAAAATTCTTGTTGTTTTCTTGTCATTGGAAAGCAAGATGCGTCATTGTTGCACATCAAGACCGATACAGTTATACATTCTTTGTTGTGATACTTCCGATTTGAGACTATGGGATGGCAGCCGCCATTAAGATTGAAAAGGGTGTGCAAATTCAGTCGCCGTAACTCAAAAATGTTGGAGAAACTTAAGTCCGACGATTTAAACTGTGGTACTGTTTGCAAAATTGATCCTAGCACAGGTAAAACTCTGTACTAATTTGCCAATAGGGCAGTGACACGACGTAGTATTATCGTATATAACTCTATGGTGGAGCCAGTAACTGGGTTAGCTGCAAGGTGCACTGGTGGGGGAAAAGAAGAGCGTCTTACTGAAAAAAATGCTATTAGACTGGACTTCTTAGGCCTAAAACGCGCGATTTTTGTCGATTTGTTGGCAGTTGCTGACATTTTTAAGCAAGTGGAATCTTTATTTTCCGATTACAACCTCGTAGCATAAGGGATTGGAGAAAACAACGGTTTTTTTAGTTCGTTGTTTAACCCACCATTTCAATCTAGTGCCCCTTGCAGGTATCTCTCTTGTAGCCATATGACGCCACTTGACGCTGCTCCATAGCTGCTCGATTTTATAAATTGACGTTTACATCGTTTTTAGGATGTACAGCGTTTTCACATTTGTGGCAACCTACCCAATATAGGCGTTGCCTTCGTCGCACACCACGGCAGTGATTACGACAGAAATGATGAATTATGGGATGTATATATCTCACGAATCTCGTTCAGACGAGAGCAGAGGCGAGAACGATGGGCACCATAAGTGCCGCCATGTTTCTTCAGTTTTTTTAATTGTTGTTTTAATCTGAAATTGCTGTCATGCTCTTTATAAGTTGTTACAATAATTTAGTAAATAAGAAAATAAACAGATTGTAGGATTGGCCTCTCGAGAATCTTATTCAGACCAGAATAGAATATTAGCCGCTGGCGCCATATTGGCGTTACCAGCATAGGCCAACTTAGGGCCCCGGAAGAAGTGCAAATTTCGAAGGTTTGAAATACTTAGTTTCTCGTACAGTTGCGACCCCCTGGCTGAAGCGTAGCCTACAACTATCTCGAATAGTCTAAGAGTTTCAGTGGCTTGGGTTTTGGTGGTTTTGGAAGGTATACTGCTGACTATACTGGCTTTCTATACTCGTTTTCTACGTACTATAGTGTACAGGCTTTCTATACTTAACTGTACTGGCTATCTATACTGGCTTACTACCGATATAATGGTTTTCTATGCTGACTATACTGGCTTTCTATTCTAGATTTACTGACTATACCAGCTTTTTGTACTTACTGTACTGGCTTCCTACTGACTTTACTGGCTTCAAATGACTACACTGGTTTTCTGTACTAGCTTTCTACTGACTATACTAGCTGTCTGTACTGACTACACTGGCTTTCCACTGACTATACTGGTTATAGTGGCTTTCTACTGACTGTACCGGCTTTCTACTGAGTATACTGGCGTTCTACTGAGTATACTGGTGTTCTACTGAGTATACTGGCGTTCTACTGACTATTGGCTTTCTATACTGACAACTGTTCTTCTGCTGAATGTACTGGTTCTCTATACTGACTTTCTACTCACTACTGAGCATACAGGATTTCTACTGACTTGGCTTTCTATACTGACTCTACTGGCTTTCTACTCACTACTGACTAATACTGGTTTTCTACTGAGTATACTGGCTTTACTGGCTGTTGGCTTTCTATATTGACTATACAAGCCTTCTACTGTCTGTACTGACTGTACTGGCTCTGCCATTATCTGCCATTGAGGGTAGAACAATTGAAAACAATTATGCGTAGTTTTTCGAATCTTTTCTAAATTTCGAACTTATTTTATCATTACGTGCTATCGAAAGGTATCACCGCAAAAAAATGCTCATCTCAATTAAAAAACTTAAGTTTCGTATCACTTGGGCCTGAAGTGGTTAAGCTCGGTGGCGTCTGAATGTTGAATTCTACATTCCAACTTAGCTAGGCCAAAATCGACGTCATGTTGAAACTTCAGTGGAGTTTATAGTATAGCTGCTAACCTACAGAACAGTGACATTAACGTCATAGTATTATAGTATAACTCTATGCTGAAGCCAGTAACTGGGCTAGCTGTAAGGTGCACTGGAGGGGAAAAAGAAGGGCGTCTTACTGAATCTAATGCTGTTAGAGAGGATTTTTTAGGCCTAAAACGTGCGTTTTTTTTATTTGTTGGCACTAGTTTGTGAAATTTTTAGCAAGTGGAATCTTTTCCTTTCCGATTACAACGTTGATCGGAGAAAACAACATTATTTTAGGCCTGTGAAAGCCGCTCTCAAAGCACTGGCTAGCCTAGAAGTGCCGTTGTTTTTCCCTCCATTTTAATCTGGTGCCCCTTGTAGCTATCTGTCAAGATCCTAGCCTCGTACCAATATGGCGTCATTGTCGCTGCTGTATAGATCCGTATAGGTGTTCAATTCGTGTTGCACTAGGCTACCAAATCTTGTACTACCACGAATAAAACATCATATCCTCGATAGTTCCCATAACGCTCAGAAAACATCATATCGGCGATCTTCAGTACGCATCGCTATCTGTTGACAGACTTCGGAAACTATCAGTATTCCAAATTCGCTACTCGGCGTGAAGAGACTATAGAGCAGTGACATTTGCCGCCATATTGGCACCAGTATGGGTTTTGGAGAGCATAACTACAAGGTGCACTACATAAAAATGCAGGGAAAAACAACGGAAGAGCGGATTTCTTAGGCTTAAAATAACGTGCTTTTCTCCCAACAACCAAAATCGCGCGTTTTAGGTCTAAGAAATCACTCTTCACAGCATCAGCTTCAGTTTCTGTTCTGTTTCTCTCTGCAGTGCCCCTTGCAGCTAACCCATTAAGGCTCCAGCATAGAGTTATATACAATAATACTATGTCGTGTCACTGATCTATATATACCCAAAGATGAATAATGGAGGGCTACAAGGTAGGCCAATGCTCCTTTTCAAGTAAAAGGTTAATCATGACGTCACTAACACTTGTCGTGACGTCACTAACGCTGATAAATTGGAAAAGCCTACCCATCAAGGTGCGTTTACGCAACGACATTCTCGCATGTAGAATTTAATCGCGCGTCGTTGCCATGGTAACAACGTTACCTGGATTAGCTAAATCCAACATCGTTCGAATAAATGCTTCCAATCTTATAATCCGCGGACAATAAATAAAAGAAGCCCTCCTGACGAAATAATTTTCCTAGTCGGTTCTGAACTCACATTATTGACTGTTTGCGTTGCGATCCGGCAAGGCTAAAGCCACTGCCACGTTGTTGGAATTTTAGATGATTTCTATCATTTCTAGCTTCTCGCTGCGAGAAAAAGGCGAGTCGTTGCATAAACGGCAACTCAATGTACAAAATGGGTTATTGGCCAACCCCCAATTTCCGAATGATACTGGTTACGTCACACCGCGCTGAGCCAATCATCTCTCCGAACGCATTTTCACCCCTTGCGATCGTACACGTATAGTTTTTTGCAGCGGCCGATACTCCTCCAAAAGAGTATATTTCCACCAAAGAAGTTTTTGTGGGGATTAGACTAGGTTTACGAACGATACTTTCGAACGAGAGACCCTTTAAAAGAGTATCGTTTCACCAACGATTTTTTTTTTGGTGGGGATTGGGCTAGGCCCACAACTTGCACCACATCGTAAAAGTTTTCGATTCCAACCAACACATTACAACGCCGTAAAGGCTAGGTTTGGCCGAGACTTTAGGCTAAGGCTCAGTATTATTATGTGTAGTAGTACAGTCGGACAACGTGCGTTGCCAGCTCGCGCCTACTTGGTATGCGTTCCCCGTGCGAGACGGCTGGCTGACTGGTGAGAGCCGAGACAGCGTCTGCCTCACATCTTCGCCCAATCGAGCCATTTGCAATGATATTACGCTCAGCCGTATCGCTCTTCGTGTGCGAATAACAACCTGTAGCGTTTTGTCCTTAAGACTTTTTTCCTGCATTCGGGTTCACCCATTTGCCGAAAGTAGGCTGGCGATAGGCCATGAATACATTAGTTGTTTTGTTTCGTTTCTAAGTGTACGTCGGAAAGTAGGATCGTTTTGAAGTTAGCTGTCTTGGTGCACCTTTCTGATACTGGTAAATGCTCGCAAGGTGCACCGCTTCTTTACTCACTGGTTATCCTTGGGTGGCTGGAAAAACGGGCAGTACTTTTTAATGCGCACTAATGTTATACGTAGTGTTGATTCTCTGTAGTGAACAATTTTCGATTTTTCTTAACCTTCGAACTACTGTGCGATTACTAGCGAAAGAGCTTGGTACCACGACTTCAAACGGTGGAAAATCGTTGCGGGAATACTTATCAAGTTTTGTTTTGGGGTGGTTGAAAAGCTTGCCAAACAATCATAATACTGCATTTCTTTTTCGTCTTTAATGTGTGTTTTTTAGTCTTCTGTATAGCCGAAACGGCCGAGAGTAGCGCCTAATGAAAATTGAGGCCGGGTTTACGCAAAACAATTTTCTCGCTCACTAGCTTTTACTTGATTAATACTAAGGGTGGGTTTACGCAACCATTCGCCTTTGCATTCTCGCAGCTAGAAGCTAGAAATCATCAGAAATTCCAACATGGCAGCTGTTTTAGCTGCACCGGCTCGCTACGAAAACAGTTAATAATGTGAGTTTAGAAGCGACTGGAAAAACTGTTTCGTCAGGAGGAATTCTTAATCTTTTTGTCACGGATTATAAGACTGCAAGGATTTACTCAAACGATGTCGAATTTGGCTAATCCATATAGTGTTGTTACCATGGCAGCGCCACAGTTGCCATCATGATTAAATTCTAGCTGAGAGAATGCAAAGGCCAGTCATTGCATAAACGCGCCCTTATTCTGCTGGCTGCTTCCCGCCTATAGCGTAGCAAGCGGTTTCGACTTGTCTATACGTAGTAACCGGCAACGACGCAGATGCAGATCTTCTCGCAGACGCGATCTACGTTGCGTCGGCATGACACCGTCAATTTATGACAACATGAAAACAACTTTTACTGCAGTACAAGACAGCGGACTGATTTCGGAATGCCAGCGCCCGATGGTTTGTTTTCGGTTAGATAACCCCGAAATGCACGCCATGTTGGATTTTGAATTCTAGCAGCAATTTTTTTTCCATCGTCTGATCACTGCTAGAAGCTGTTCTTTGTACGAGAATAGCAAATTTTGGAAATACCGTGAATTGACAATACTGTTTTGCAGGAATATTGAAAATTAGTGTTGCGCTGTTTTTTTTTTTATTCGCGTTGTATTTACAAAACATTAAATTTGTTGTCTATTACCGCGTTGATTTAGTGGAAACGGGAAACTAATCGTAAATAAATAACGGTTGACTAGCAAATAGCGTTCGGCGAGTGAGAAGGTCTCGCTGCGCTGCGTAAACGCGGCCTGAGGATCTTTCATGCAACGACTCGCGTTTGCATTCTCGCAGCTAGAATTAAATCGCAATGGCAAAGGTGTCGTTGCCCATGGTAGCAACACTATCTGGATTATCTAAATCCGACATCGTTTGCGCAAATGCTTGCAATCTTATAATCCGTGACGGTTAAGACAAAGCATTTTCGTCCTCCTAACAAAAGTATTTTTCCAATCGCAAACGCATTTCCCCAAATGTTTTCCTTCCGGCCCCCAACTCGTGAATTTTGGATGGGGCCAAAATTCACGAGTGGGTAGGGGGGGGGGAAGGGGCAAAGGTAAACAATTCACTCTTGTTTGGTTGGGGTTAGGAATCCTTTTGCCCCCAAAATTGCGTCGTTGTTGAAGAGGTATCCAATATTATGTCCTATTATGTCCTATTATGTCCCCCTCTAGTTGCGGTACTGCAGACTGTCACCATAAAACTCTGTCTGCAAAATCTAGCACCATCTAGCGGTGTCTAAAGTGTGCGCAGCCTGTCTTGAGTCCTGCAGGTATTTTATGATCGGCTACGTCTTCCTGGAGGGAGATGCATTAATCGGCGACCACCGCTGTTTTTGTAACTATTTTGGATATCAACAAGGCACTCTGCTACCAAAAACATACAATAGATCATTTGTGTTCATTGTGGGGCAAAGTCAAGTTAGGCTGCGGACACTATAGTCTATCCAGCACTCGCTTGGAGCAAGCGAAGGAATGCACAACGCCATTTCTTTTAAAGAAAGAAACGAGCCACACGCCTCCTTAAAGGTGGGTTGGCACCAAACCATAGTTTACAGCTGCTAGCGCCACCTAGCCAATTCCCTCTAGCGTTTCCTCGCAGCAAGAAAAGGAATGCACAAAGAAATATCTTTAAACACAACAAACAAGCCACGTGCCTCCTTAATTATTGAGTAAAAATTTGGCACGTCCACATGCACCTGGAAGCAAGCAGCAAAGGTTAACCAAATTACTGCCACTAGATGGCGCCACGGTAGAATGTAAAGAAACTAACGTGGTGCCATCTAGTGGCAGCAATATCGTTAATCTTTACAGTTTGCTACCAGGTACATGGAAGACGTACCGAATTTTCACTCAACAGTTAAAGGAGGCACGTGGCTTGTTTATGGCGTTAATAGAAATTGCTTTGTGATTTCCTTTGACTGCTGCTGCAAGCCAAGCGCTAGACACAGGCTCGATAGCGAAAGATGCTGCAGACTTCCGTTTGGTCGCAATCCACTTTTAAGTATTGAGGGAAAACGTGATACGTCCTCGTTCCAGTGCCGGAGCAAGGCGTTTGAGCGCCCGGGGCCAGTAGCTCGCTGAGTGCCCGCCTTATACAGCAGATTGCAGCTTCCCCCTCTTCCTCCCCGCTTCCCAAATCGACCCAAAAATTAACCCTTCCCGGTGCCACAGCGATAATGCCATGACACTGAAAAAACACGAATCTGACGTGAAGGGGTGAAGTAGGTAGGCGTGAGATAAAAATATTTAGTTTATAGTAAAGTTTTCCTCTGACTAGCAAGAAAATTTATAAAACACATGAATTTGGTAACAAATACTTAATTTTCGGCCCGGTATTTGGGGTTTGTTCACAATAAAAATGTTCAAACATTAAAAAAGGTGGGAGCTACCACAAATTGTGGACTTCATACAGCCGCCATATTGGATGAATTTCGAACATGGTGGCTGTGTGAAGTCCACAATTTATGACAGCTCCCACTTTTTTGAGTATTTTAATATTTTTATTGTGAACAAGTCCCAAATACCGGGCCAAAAATGAACTATTTGTGGCCAAAATCATGTTGTTGTGAGCTTTCTTGCCTCTATCCTAAACTACTGCTGCAAGCGTGCAACTTACAAATTAATTCTTTATGACCAATTGTATTTAGGCTATGCTTCACCAAAAGAGCATTTATTTAAGTTTAAATTTGTTTTCAATTTATTTTAAGAGCGGGGGCAGTATTTTGGGCACCCTTTCCCCTTTCGGCACCCGGGGCGGCCGCCCCCTTCGCACCCCTCTTGCTCCGATGCTGCCTCGTTCACCTGGGACCAAACTGTAAAGGTTAACGATATCACTGCCGCTGGATGGCGCCACGGCGGATTCTCACGGTTTTTCCGTCGTTGGTGACAACCCGTCTTTAATTATTTGCGTCAGACATTGTCACCGAAATAGGTACAACAAACACTGCCGTTGTGGCGCGCACGATTTGTCATCGTTTAGAATTTGAGAGGCATTTCTTTGGCACAGAAAAAGAATGGTTGGTGCACAGGGAGAGAGATAGGCTAGTCTGGTCTGGTGGCGTGTCTCAAAGCGAGAAAGGGGTTAGCCCTTTTTCTTTTTTGCCTTTTTGCGGCTCAGCGCAACCTTGAACCTGCACCGACTGGTCTTACTGCCAGCCAGCGAGCAGGCTTGGCACCTCAACTCCTTGGATCTACCTTGAGGCAAGGTCTGCTACAAAAACCGCCTCTCTCGTGACGTCATCGCCTCAAACTGCCCCGGACCCCTGGCTCGGGGTCAGGAGCTACTTCTCCACTGCTATAGCGCTTGGCTGCTGAAAGAATTTATTGCCTTGCATATTTTAACGAACGTGCGTGCTGTCTGTAGAAGATGTAGCGTGTTGTATGAAGCCTAAAAATCGGACGGTATTTTGTAACATTGTTATAAAGAATGTAATATGTGTTCCTATTTTCAACATGTCGATAACAAGATTTTCGAAAAAACTTCTAAATGTGTGTAATGGAGCGTGGCTACTGTTTTTCTTAAAGCAGATGTCGCTCTCATGGTGGCTCCATATATCTTGTTTGCTGAAGGTACATTCCGCCTGCCTGATAACAACCACGTGCAGATCGCCATCCGCGCATGTTACCATCGCCAAGATCATCTGAAATAGTATAGCTGCGTTCCTCGCAGCGAGTAACGCAGCTACTGTCTCAGTTGGCCTTGCGCCTAATGGACGAACTAGCATGAACGTATTAATTGTTTCGTCACAAACCGGAATGATTTTGGTATTTTAAAATCACACCTTATAATTGTTTAAGGTTAGTTTCTTATAATTTTTCTTCGGCGATCTATTGGCATAAATAATTATAATTTTTACCTCATTAGTCTGTTTAGATTTTTGATCTCGTGGTAATTATTAATTAGTAAATGATTAAAAATTAGTACTGCACACACACAGATGAAACGTCAAGGTTATTGTAAGCGCGCAAAGGGTCATTTAATTGCTGGATTCTAATAACTGCAGTTCCCAATATTCAACAGAAAATCTCCTAGACACCACATTTTAAAACGGTTTTTTTTCACTAGTGATTGACTAACGGTAATAGAACTTACCGTATAAGTAAATAGAACTTTGGAGCCGTACTTGATGTGGCGGATCGAGAAAAATGGCGTTGGGAGGAATGTACCTTTAAAAGCGATGTTGCTCATGAGGGCTTCGTATACCTTGTTTGTCAAAATTCGCCACCTCTTTTTTTATTGCGCCTGTAGATGGCCGGAGTTCTGCACAATGACACCAAATATGCGATGTCAATAGCCCGTTCATAATCTTGTTAAATTAATAATTCCATGTGTTGGGGTGAGTTTGAGAAAATTTCTGTATAGCCACGTTAGGGACCACATTTTAGCTCAAAGATGGCGTCTAGAGGGCACCACCGGTTCTACTCGTGACTTTTTGCGCCCTCCATGGCTTAAGACGCTATGGGACCGTACACTTGATTGTCGCGTTTAAACCCTAAGGATAACACGCAGCCGTAAAAACAAAAGGATTTCGTTAATGACACACATTAGCTTCATTTAAAGGGCAATTACAACCATTTTGACATGCATGTTTGACGTTTGGATCACTTACACAATAACTAAGCACAAGAATTGCGGTAAGAATGCGTTACGTACGTCCGATATAACAATTTTAATTCTTGCTTCCCCCAGGCCCGCCCGGGGGGTTGCCATGGTTTTGTTGAACGCGCAGAAATTAATGCCGACGGACGGATCTCTTCGATTTCGACTCGCAGCCCAATGAGATAGCTGTATTGACTGTGAGGAGCTCAAGCGTCTGACGGCCTTAGCTGGCGACTACACTGCCGGCCAGCTAAGGCCGTCAGACGCTTGAGCTCCGCACAGTCAATACAGCTATCTCAATCGGCTGCGTGTCGAAATCGAAAAGTGACATCTGTCGGCATTAATTTCTGAGCGTTCCAGCAAAACAATGGCGATCTCCGTGTCGTGTTTTGGTGATTAAATTGTTATATCGGACGTAAGTAACGTATTCTTACCGCAATTCTTGTGTTTGGTTATTGTGTAAGTGATCCAAAAGTCAAACATGCATGTCAAAATGGATATAATTGCCCTTTAAAATAGTCTCGGCGCCATGCTGCAGATATTAAAGGTGCTTTATTCATCGAATGAGAGGCTGTAGCATCTAGCGCTGCCTAACGTTATGTAGTTCTATATAGCACTTGATTTCAAGCAAGCGAAGGAATGCGCAAGAAATTTCTTTTCCACACAACAAACAAGCTGCGTGGATCCTTGATTATTGAACGCGAAGTAAATGCCTCCACGTGCACCAGGGAACAAACTCTCAAGGTTAACAATATAACTGTCACTAGATGGCGCCCATCTAGCGGTTCAAGAGCTGTGTTTCAAAATGGTCGATGTATAGAAAAAAGCGCCCATGATGTCGGTAGGCTTGACTTTATACCGATTGTTTCCTGGTGCACGTGGACGCACCAACTTTACACTTAATAATTAAGGAGGCACGTGGCCTGTTTGTTTCATAAAAAGAAATTCATTTGTGTGTTCCTTCGCTTGTTGAAAGTAAGGGCTAGACAGAACTAGATAGCAGTAAATGGCTATACATACTGCCACCTGTTATTAGGTGGTAATCCCCCCCTCTCTAACCAAATTCTCCGTTAGCTGCTACTTACAGAATTAAAACGGCAGATACAAAAAAGGCCTAAAAGCTGAAAATTAGGCCATAAATCACGTTGCCACATTGGCAACGACAAGACTCAGTGTCGTGTTTCATAAATGAATAAGCCTACTCGAACCCAATTCTCCACTGGCTGCTAATTACGAAATTAGAAGGGAGGTAAAAAATTGGGTCTAAAAGCTGACAATTGTACGCCTAAAATCTAAAACAAGGCCTAAAAGATAACACATATTTAACCGGAAATTGTAACTTTTAGATTGTATAATCGAGAGCACTGTTGCAGTGCGTGATAGAGGTGTGCGCCCTAACATTTTCGAAAGTGGGGAAGAGTTTGCGGGTGTTCGCGCTTCAACGATTATCTCAATGTGTGGCAAGCCATTCCTTTTTTTACTATAAGTTGCATATATCTCTAATTCAGTTTAAGATATCTGCAATTCTTTTAAAGATTAATATATTCAAATGAATGACAGATATCTTCAATTGAATTACAGATATTTGTAATTGAATTAGAGATACATTTAATCCATGTGCAGGTGTTTGTAGTTCAATTACAGTTATCTGCAATTCGTTGGAAGATGTCAAAATAGCACGTATTTGCTGATAGCTTTAAATGCCTTACAGATATTTCCGGTTCAATTGCACCTGTATGCTATAAATCAATTAAAGATATTTAATTTGATTGCAGATGCCTGTAAATAAATTGCAGACATCAGCGAATATTTTTTGATATCTTTAAAGAATTACAGATATCTTTAATTGATTTAAAACATGTGCAATTCTATAATAAAACAGGGAGGGGCTTTCTGTGTCATTGTGATTTATGTACGACTTTCCACTAACTCCGTTTCTTTACTAATCCATGGGTCCATTCGTTCCTTAACCATCGATGAGGCACTCCATCCTTTCCAAAATGGCTGCTCTTGAGCAAATTGTGAGTTATAAAAAAAAAAAACACATTCTCTCATTTTAGGACGGAAGTATTGCTTCGTTGAAATGTTGATGCGTGAAATGTAGTGGGTGGGAAGTGGCTCCACACCTCCCAGCCGTTTATTGCCTCCCCACGCCCCAATTGCCACCCTTCCCCTCCACCCTTCTGCCTTTTCCCCCTAAAAAGATCTTGATTTTGAGTGTGACGTAAAGCCCAATTACCGCCAGCTACGGAGCCATTTCCCCCCGGTTGTAAAAAGGGCCTCAGGTAAAACTGACGTCGCCCGTCACACGTGAAGCGAGTGAGATGTAGGAACGCCGCGGCGCTGGAGTGTGTTTTACCGAGTGGCTCACCCGAGGGCGTGTTTGTTCCTTGTGCTCGTCGCCCACCTATTTGTGTTATTAGGCCATTATTAAGTTTTGGCATGATTTCGTTCGTGGCGTCGCCTCGAAAAATGTGGACGATGAGTGAGGTTATTTGCGCAAAGGTGTTTTATCTGGTCACGGGGTGGGTGGGTGCCTTCGGAAATTAACTGGTTGGATCGAGCAAAAATAATTCTCGTTGTTTTCGACACGTCACCAGTCACGAATTTGGTAGCGTTTTTAACAGAAAATTGTCACCAGAAAACGATTCGTCATCGTATTCGACGCTCATTCACGTAACAACAATAAACTACAAGATAGTATTATTTGGAACAAAAAAAGCAGGAGTTTATTTGCGTCCTTGTTATTAAGATACCTTGAAATCTTTAATTACGATTTTCTGAAGATTATTTGTAGAATTATAGCACCGAACTCAACATAAACTCGCCCACCTAACAGTGACGGCGTCAGGACTGAATTGTTTGGGGGGCCGGCAGAGGGCACATCTGGACACAGAGTGTACCAAGAACTTTTTTTTTCAAGGCAACCGCATGCGGCAGTTTTATTCCGTTTAATTCAACTTAAACGTAACGTAAGCTTCAACGCAGTCCAATTTTCTTGTCAAATACGCTCCATAAACACACACAAAAAAAAATTGTTGTAAAGTTGCTACAAAAATAAATAAATAAATAAATTTAAATAAATTTTTAAAAAATGAAAGCTTAGATTATTCATTACAGGTCAAGTTTAGCCTGAAAGTTTCAGTTTTTTTTTTTGGTGGTGACCTGA
>JAHWFP010205583.1:0-29525 GCA_023313725.1 Lithobius niger | reverse complement strand
CCCCCCCCCTTGTTTCTATCTCGTTTGTGATTGGTCGATGGTCGCTTCGTTTGCAGTGTTAGCCCACTGTCCCCCCATTACCCTCAGGAGGCGAACGGGAGGGGGGGGGGCTGTACCTATGTAAGTTCACGTTTTCTGATCGTTAAGCATTTCAGGGAGGTGGGCCGTAGCTTTTCCAGTATTGTTAATAGGTGAAGTTACGGTTCATTCTGCATACCAGGCACTTAGGTAGATTTTGCATGAGTGAGTCATTCGTTCGGCAACTTGCCGCATGAGGTCGCAACTCAAAACGAGTGGTGAAACATAAAAGTACTATCGGAGTCGCTCGCTCATTCCGCATCGTCTCGCTGCTGGCCGTTGCGTTCCGGGCGCAGCTACTATCTCAGCGGGCCTTGGCTGCTACTCTTGTAATTTACCGTTCCGTCGGTAGATGGCGGAGATGGCATCGTATGTCCTGCTTGCTGCTGCGCTGCAGATGCAGATGACTACTTTGTGCGGATCTTGTGTAATTATATATAGATTATGTTGGAGACAACCTCTTAACACCAGCTCTTTTATATAAGTTTCTTGCGTCTGCATCAATGTTTATGGAGACGAACACATTCGCAATGGGTGCCATTTGCGTTTTGTTTGTAGTTGAGCTGAGTTGGAATTTACCTTATTTCGTCGCTCTACACGGGGGGTTTGAAACCGTATTTCGTTTTGTGATGTAGCAGCGTATTGAATTGTTTATCGCATGCGTGCTTTTATCATTGTAAAGGTGCTGTGCAGGGTGTCCGTAAATGATTCACCCCATAAAGAAATTAAATTTACAAAAAAAAACCAAAAAACAGATATTGGAAAACTGTAAAGTGCCAACTGTTTATTAACTGAAAAAGTTTGTTTTTCAAAAATTTCTGGAGAGGATGGTCTCATGATAAATCTTTACATGCGCTCCTTTTGTTGCTCGGCCCGGAAAATATCCAGTCGAAAATCGATTTCTCCCCAAACGTTTTTATAAGCATGTCCACTGACTGATACAGATTTTATGGTTATGGTGAGCTCGTCCCGTAATTCCGGCACACAAGTTGCCTTTCTTGCGCAAGGCCGCAGGAAGGATAAGGCGAGCAAGGCGGCCGCCCAGGGCGCCGCTTTCCTGGGGGCGTCACGCCGAATCCGTCGAAGTGGGTGGTAAAGCACAAATATATTTAACGAATGGCGTTGCACACAAGTTGACATCGTCGTAAAAAGAGACATGGTTGCAGTGGGTTTATTGGTCACGTCACAATTTTCCGGATGCATTGTCGACCGATTATTCGTTTTTATCTTTAATGATCATATAACCGAAAACTGAAATAACAAAAAAAGATTTGTATAGAGGTACCTCACTGTACTTGCGTTTTGTTTCAAGGGGAAGCACCTCAAAAAATGCGAAAATTGAAAGAAAAATTTTTTTTTTATTCCGGTTGAATTAGTTATTTAGAAGTGTTTATTTTAGTTTGTTATAGCTTACTCTCATCTCTTTATTACCTTGGTTGGTTTTTTTTTTTATATCTGTTGACAAGCCAAAATTATCATAAAATCGTGTTTGTTCGGTAAAGAACACGCTTTGTTTGTTTTTTTTATTCGTTAATGTATTTAGTTATGTTAGCATCAATATAACATTCAAAAATTTTCTTGACATAAACAGCTGGGGGGGGGGGGGGAGGCGCCGCTGAGTTTGTTTGCATTGGGCGCCCAGGGTGCTAGCTACCGGCACTGTTCTTGCGGACACTTTGTCCTTTGTAAAGCCCAACAAGAAAAACCAGGGCAATAAACACGGAACGAACACAGATACCGTAATGGACTGTACGTTTTGGGTAGCAGAGTGCCTTGTTGATATCCAAGATGGTTACAAAAACAATGGCGGCCAGGAAGACGTAGCCGCTCATAAAATACTTTGTAGGACTCAAGATACGCCGTGCACACAGTAGTAGATGTGCTTAAAAATGTTTAGGAAGAATCGATTTTCGACTGGATATTCTCCAAGCAACAAAAAAACGGGCGCATGTAGAGGTTTATAGTTTGTTCCACATTATGTTTTCAGAAAACTGACTAGATGACAACTAGATGATGTTTACGGATTTTTTGCACTCGTAGTGGAAGAAAACGTGGCGTCATACAGTCAGTTTTCTGAAAACATAATGTGGAACAAAGTATACCAACATCACCAGAAATTTTGGGGAAAAAAACTTGTCTGTTAATAAACAGTTGGCACTTGATAGTTTTCAATTTATGTTGTCGGTTTTTTTTTGTTTTTTTTTATAATTAATTTTTTTATGGGGTGAATAATTTGTGGGCACCTTGTATTTTACCATGAATTCATTTTCTAAGTGTGTATATTAATTATTTTCTTTTTTCTCTCCTTTTTTTTGACAGGTAAGACCATGCGATGAATAAATATTTAGTGTTCAACGCTGTGACAACCAACATCAGTAAAAGTGGTAGGCTAATTATATTTATTTTAAAAAAACACACACACACACACACATATGCTATTAAACTACTGACATCTATTTTTCTATTTTTGTTTTATAATTCGTAATACTTTGGCGTACCGTATACTGTTGTTATGGACTGTTTGTTAACAAGGTAGTTGAGCACTGAAGTTCGCTTGCGCACTCAGCACAAATTCTTCAGGTGGCCGCTGTTTGTTCATCTGCAGGTTTTTTTTAGGGCTTTTATTCGCAGCTACTTTTTTGCAGGTCTCTTTTATTCGCAATTCCAAGACGGAAAGCCAAATGGGCAATTGAAACGAATTCCGTTAACATGGGAGACTGAAAAACCTTGCACTCATTTCTTATTTATTTATTTTGTAAATCCTTGCCAGACATTATATATCAGTCGATAAAAAGTACAATAGTTTAATGAAAAAATTACAATACTTTACAGTAATAAAAGGCGTTAAAACTTTAGCAAAACAACTTAAACATATGCGTGCTGACTAAGGGTTGCCGCGCACCAAAGTCGACATAACATTGCACGACAGGACATTTTGTATGAACCAGTCTCGGCATGCTGCAGACATCTTCAAAACCACATCAATGTCCTAAGCGCCATACACCGGATGCGACGTTAGTCTTTAGGCATTCTCACGACAACAAAGCGAAGTTCCTTCTAGTTTCGTGTGTAGGGATAGACAGATATTAAATCGGCATCGGATTTACAGATATTATCGGCTATTTTTTTGTGTATCGGTATCGGTCTGTATCGCTGTTTATTTACCGATATTTTGACCGATACGACCAACTTCCTTGCGCGAGGGCTACTCAGCCAAGCTTGAGAGAAACCTTTCCTGCATAGCATCGCATGTATCCCACGAAGTCATCTGCCCAGCCCCTTATTAGTGAATTCAACGCGTGCGCATTGTCAGATTCAGGGTAACTTCTTGCGATTAGGGCCTATTTGCAGTGTCTTATCGTCAAAGGTACACCTGCGGATCTGACACCACTGATAAAAAAAAATTGAAATTTACGTTTTCTTGCATGCAATATTTAAGAATGATGAAATGTGAGTTTGACTTTCTGACCCACCAACTTTTTTTTTTTTAAATCGGTATCAGATCGGATCGGTATTTTTCTCTATCGGTCGATCCCTATCCGTGTGACGGGGTCTCTCCACCGGATGCGACATCTCGCGACGTTTCGTCTTGCAACGATGTTTTGTCGACTTATTGGCGTGCGGCCACCCTAAGCCGACAGCGAGAATCGTACTCTAGAAATAACTCGTACTCTAGAGTACAGTAAGCTACCTTTAGGGACCAAGCCTTATTTGTCGCCGTTGGGAGGGGGAGGGGAAATCATAACATTTTTGAGCCTCCAGGGGTCCATATATTTGTTAGGCCCCGTCGAGGAGGGGAGAGGGGGGGTGTACAAAAAAACTAACCGAAACTAGAGAAAAAAGTCATTTGCGGACCTCAAAAAAGACACTTTCAGCAGTCAAGATTCCTAAAGACGACTCAGCTTCTGGGAGGCAAGCAAGCCTCCGCCCCAGACGTTCCCCCTTCCCTTCCCCTATGATGTGAGTGTTGTCAGGGTTTTGAATCTGTCTGTATCAGTACCACTAGCGTAGTTTTTTTCAGCAAACATTTTAGGAAAGCTTGCCTCCTGGCTTTTTCTTTCAGGTGCCGAGTATTAAGGATGTTAGCATACAAGCAAACGGTGCGTGCATCCTCTTACTGTATGAAACTCGGCACAAAATAGAGGCGTACGAAAAGCTCTTTTTTTTGGGGGGGGGGGGGAAGGTGGGAGAGGGTTGTATTTTTTTTTGGCCATGATTGGGGAGGAGGGTCAAGATTTTTTCAGGGTTTTAAAGGGAATCCACGGGGGTATCGAAAATTTGGTGGCCGCATTTTCATTTCTTTCCCCTCCTCCCCCCCCCCCCCCCACCCCGCTGGCCATAAATAACGACTGTTCCCTTATACACTCGTTTCATTCAATTGACATGACCCAGACACAAACTGACGAAACATTTCATCACCATCACTACCCGAGGGGGTCGACAAACCCTGAAATAGCGTACGATATTGGCAAATCCGAAATCACTGCAATAGATGTGCAGGGATGCATTGGATTTGCACAGATTTGTAAGGATTTGCGTAGATTTTCAGGAATTTTCACGGATTTGGAAGATTTGTACGGATTGCAAGATTGTACAGATTTGCACAGATTTCAAGATTTGTTCGGATTTTCAAGATTTCACTTAGATTTATGGATTTCATGACGATTTACAGATTTACTTCCAACAGAGTGGAAATTCTCCATATTTCGCTTACTTCCACACTCCAGATAGTGCCTTATCTAGCTAATTTTCTTCTTCAGGCTCTTCGAAGGTAAGTTTATCTTCTGTTTACATCCTTCGTTGTGAACACGATCGCCATCCGAGTTTGAAATCGCCGCTTCGCGTAGCCTCCCGAATTTAGAAGGCCCTTCGTCACTGCCAAGCCTCACATCTTCAGTAGGCCGTTCCCAACCTCTCAGTTTCCATTTTGCATTCAGTTGTTTTCTCAGGTCGACTCCAATTAGGTTAGACACTTGAGGGGAGGAAGGGCCCTGTATATTCATATACAGATTTCATTTAGATTTGCTGATTTGTGTGGAATTGCAGAATATTGCTGGATTTGCAAGTAAATTTCGTGTTGATTTGTAGTGATTTGCTATGATTTGCAGGATTTACAGAGATTTTCAGATTTGCAACGATTTGCAAATTTCACAAAGATTTGCAAACCCGAAATTAGAGAGCGAATGAGATTTCAGCTCTTGTCGGACCACTCGTCCCTAAACCAGTGCCATACTGATATAGCCAGTATCCACTCGTGCTCTAGGGTAAATATAATTTTAGTAGTTATCTGTGTGCCAGTGAATGAGTGGATCAGGGAGGGCCGGTTCGAATCCATATTACATTACTTGAATGAAACGTAAGTGAGTAAGTGGTTTACTTTAAAGGGACATTCCTCCTAGCGCCATTTTTCTCGATCCTCCACATCAAGTACGGGCCCTCAAAGGTCTATTTAGCCTACTTACTGTTAGTGCTTTTGCTAAAAATCCGTGTTAAAATGTAGCGTCTACGAGATTTTCTGTTGAATATTGGGGAACTATATTTACTGTATCCTGCACGTATATGATCCTTTGTGCGCATACAATGACCTTCAAGTTTCATCTGTGTGTGCACATGTACTAATTTTAATCGTTTGCTAATAATTACTATGACATCAAAACTCTAGAAGACTAATGCGGTAAAAATTAAAATTAATTAGGCCTATTGATCGCCGAAGAAAATTTATACTATACTAGCCTAAAAAATTATAAATTCTGATTTTAAAATACGAAAATCATTCCGGTTTGAGACGACACAAGCTTTCACTTGATGCCGTTTCGTATACTATTCCCAAAGCCAACTGAGATGGTATAGCTGGGTTTGTTGGCTGACCTTGGTGATGGTAACATGCGTGGAGGCAATCTGCGCGTGGCTGTTATAAAGCAGGCCTTTAAGATTTTATACCTATAGTGTACGATTTTCGCTGATCGCAGATATTCTATGACTTACCTTTACCAAACTCATTCGTAAAAAAATGAGTTTTTGTACGCATTTTTGTGGGCAGTGTTCCTCTTTACTGGCATGACTCGGCTTCGGCGCTGACCTTCAGAATTTTTTGAAGTTCGTGTGTCATCGAAGAAAGCTACTTTTAACGAGTTTTGAATTACGAGAATTAAAAAAAAAAAAAAAGCTCCAGTGTTTGTTAATGATAGGTGAGTTCGATATTCGTGTTGGCCTATTATTTCCTTTATGGTTCGTAATTTATTCTAATCTAATAACAAAAAAAAAAGGATAGTTCCTATTACGAGCAGTAATAAATTTTTAAAACATTGTGTTACATCGGAAGTCATTTTCATTAGTACTCTCCCTAGCGGTTTTAACGACTTTAACTTGCCTGGAAAATTCGGACCAGTAATGGCTTCATTAGTGACGAAAATATGTATCCGTTATCCTGTTCCTTTCATTTCGTCGATGCTCTATACATATTGCATTGTTCTATGTAAATTCCGATGGTGCCGCAAGTATACATATGGCTCTTTTTTCTCCATACCACTTTTTTTATTCTTCAATTTATTGTTTCCGTTCGTCAAGGTAAATACTTCGTTGAATAAACTGAATGTTGGGTGCGGCGTGTGGAACAACATCAGCTAATACAGTAAACGTTTGGAAGTTGCGTGGCCATGGTGGTCAGTGGTAGATATTTTGCGGGAGGAGGGGGAGATGGTCGGAAGGAGGAGGGCTACCCAAAAGCGCTTCTCCCCTTCCTATTTTTCTCATTTTTGACCCGAGGGGAAAGTATTTACATCGAATTCCTGCGTACTTTCAAACCAGAAAGGAATGACTCGAAAAATAACTCATTTTTAGTGCTCGAAAATTGGAATTAGTGCTATCAAGTCCTTAAATTTCCACTCTCTTTTGATGGGTTGATGCTGTTCATGCTGTATCTCCGCCCGCACCGAACGGCTCCAAACGTGTCCCATTGTTTAGTGCTCGAGTAGTGTTCGAAGATTAAAATTAGTACTCTTTCGAGTGAAGAATTATAAGACTTTCAAAGGTGGCAGGGCCAAATTGATCCAGCAGCACCGCCCGTAGTGAGCGGCTCCAAACATGTCCAATTTTTTTGTGAATTGGTGCTCATTCAATAAAAGAATTATAACTTTACAAGATGGCGGTGCCAAATTGATCCAGCAGCACCGCCGCCCGCACTGAACAGTTCCAAGCTTATCCCATTTTTTAGTGCTCATTAGTGCTCGGAAAATTATAATTAGTGCTCTTTCAATTAAAGAATTATAAATACAGGGTGACGTTCAACAGCTCATGATGAAATTCCCTGATTTTTTTCCAGGTTTTCCAGACCAATACTGACATTTTTCCCCTGACTTTTTTTTCGGTCGAAGGAAGGATCTGGACTGAAAGAAAAAAAAACAATTTTTCTTTATATTTCACCCAAATCGCAGTTCCACTATATATCGCATTGCTTTTTAAATCAAAAACTGCGCTTCCCCGATTGGTATTGGTATTGGAAGGCCAAATCTGAGCAAAACTATACCATGCGCCGTGGCTGTTTGCTGTGACGTGAATGTCACATGACTGGGCTAGTCCAATCAGACGGCCAAACAGCCGTTGTTCTCGTTCATCATTGGCTAACTCATGGTGACGTCACGGCAAACAGCCATTGCGAGTGGTTTACAAATGCACTGAACACGTGTTGCCTCCTATTAACTTACGGCTAAGGAGTTTTCGCTTCATCAGAAACGAAATAAAAAGATGGACATGAAGATTTAAATGAAATAAAGTAAAGATTTTTTTTTATAAGTAAAAAAATGAAATCCGATTTAGCTACATCTTCATAGACGAAAAAGACGTTCCGGAAAATGTTGAATATCCCTGAATTTCAGTATATGTTTTATCAAATTCCCCAATTTTTCTAGACTTGATGAATTCCCTGAATTTTCCAGGTTTACAAGGTATAGAACACCACCCTGAATGTATGGATATACGAATTATAAAGTGTTAAAACAATTTTATTGACAGAGCACTAATTGTCGGTATTTAGGTGGGTACAATCGCCGTGTTGGTGCTGAATTGATGGAGCTATTAGGGCGCGTTTATGCAAGGACAATTTTCTCGCTTACTAGCTTGTACTTGGTTAATACTAAATTTGCTGGCTGTTTCTCGCCTTTGCCGAGAATGCGGCTTTCGAGTTGTCTATACGTAGTAACCATGGCAACAACGCAGACCCAAATCTCCCCTCGTGCCTCCCGACACGATGTACGATGCGTACAGCACGACAGCGTCGATTTATGACAACTAGAAAACAATTTTTACTGCAGTAAAGGCGACGGACAGATTTCTGAATGCCGGCATTCGGTGGTTTGTCTTCGATCCGATAACCCCGAAGTGGACGCCATGTTGGATTTTGAATTCTCGCTGCGAGTAGCTATTTATTCTACCGTCGATTGATCACTGCTAGAAGCTGTTTTTTTCAGCGAGAATAGCAAACTTTGGAAATAGCGTGAAATGGCAACAACGTTGTAGCAATGTTTAAAGTGTCTGTTGCACTTCGTTCTTTGTCCATGTTGTTATTTTATAATACATTTAATTTGCTGTCTATTGCCGCATTCATTTAATAGAAACGGGAAATTAAAAATAAATAACTAACGGTTGCCTAGCAAATAGCTTTCGGCGAGCGAGAAGGTCTCGTTGCGTAAACGAGCCCTTACAGTTCATATCTTTAGACGTATTTTGGCTTTTAATACCGGTCGATGAACCTTCGATTGTAAAAGACGCATATCTCTCCTGTCTTTTCCCTGCTTCTTCGCCTCATCCCTATTTTCTCCCTATTCCCTATTCTTCTGTACCATACCTTTTCCCCCCTACAAAGGGTTAATCCCGCTGTTGTTATCTGTTCACGTGGTTACGCGCGTTCGAAAACCTAATCCGTCCGGTTCATTTCCTATTATACGAACGCAACACGGGGATTCAGTGAGTAAAGTGCGTTCCTGCTTCGTCTGGCTGTCCATCGGTCGGCGGGAATCGATCTGGCGGGGAAGAAAGGGTGGGGGTTGGGGCGCCCCCTACCCTTATCAGACGTCTGCTGTCTCCTCCCATTGCTCGCGCTCGAGTCCCATGCAAATGAGTGCGGTTGTCTAGACGAAAGACTGTCTGATGGAGCAGGGTTGGAGGGGGAGGGATGTTAAAGCGAGGGAGGGAGCGAGGGGGGGAGGGGGCCTGGCCAGACAAGAGGGGACTTAAAAGAAGAGAGTTGTTGAAGCGTAGGTAATGGAGTCCTTCCTTCTTCTCATTCTGGAGTGATGAATGTCAGTTACGGTTTAACACGTTTTTTTTCGGATGATTTTTCTGAATACTATGTCTTTTCTTGTTTTTTTTTCTTTCTTTTTTCCTTTTTTTCCATTTCGTGTTTTAGGCGCTGTCACTTGTGATTTTAAAAGACGTACTCTTTTATTTATTTATTTTTTACTCCTTTTCTGTAAGGTTTCAGATAACACAATGTTGCTTTTTACTGTTGCTTTTAAAACGGTTTTTTTTTTGTTACCGTTTTTACTTTTGAACACAATATAGTTGGGATGGGACGATAAACATTTTTTTTTTATCCCGATAACATTTTTTAAAATTATCGCGATAATCAATAATATCTCGCTCGATAAAACAAATTTTGAGGCTGAAATAACCATTTTAGTTTTGTTTAAGAAAACCTTGCCTGTAACAGCGCAACCTTCACGAATGTGAATTGTGGAACACTCGCCATTTGGCGAGTAGACAGCTCTGCTGCTTGTATATTGTTTGCATTAAACTAACTCGCCAATCAGCTCAAGTGGCTAGCAACAGTATTGTACACTTGGCTGGGGAGCACTTGTAAATCTGCACGCGACGCCGCAAACCGCTTGTCTCTAGCTATTACGGTTTCCGAGATATGACAATTTTAAGCATTGTGGTTAAAAAAAATCAATTTTCGCTAATGGCTAATTTCCAATTTTCCTTAATATTATTTACAGCGATTTGTGTCTATTTTTTTTCTCCTTTGTCTATTTTTTTTCCTCCTTTGCCTATTTTTTTTCTCCTTTGCCTATTTTTTTTCTCCTTTGCCTATTTTTTTTCTCCTTTGCCTATGGCCGATAGCATTCGGTCGGATGGAGTCCTGGTCATGGTTCTGACCTTCATAACGGGTTCAGTGAGTTATCTTTATGCCAGTGGAGGATGTGGCCATAGCCGTTAAGGCGCCACATGAAAGTGATCTGGGGGCGAACTGGGTAGCCGGTTCGAATCCGGGTCATGCCACTCCGACGAAACGTAAGTGCATAAAGGTGGCTTACCGAACTACGTTGTTTCTTGTGTATAATTTTCGCTGGTGGCTTATTTACAATGTTATTTCCCTTGAGCATTGTGGTTTGCACGATAATTTGGTAAATTAAAAGTAGTGCGATACGATAATCGACGAAATTTGTTATCGCGATATTGTCGAATTATCGATTGTCGTGCCAACCCTACACAGTATGTAAGCTAATGATAGGTGTGTGCGTGCATCGTATTGTAGTTAGTTGACTAAACTACATTGGTAAAAGTAGGTAAAAAAAAAATGAACGAATCATCATGTTTCGATCATCAATAGGGTGATGAACGGAAAGGAGACGACACGACTGAAAAATATTGAAAATTACACAACAAAAGGAGTACTGTGCGAGTGTGAGGTTCGTGTGTGGCTGTGTGTTTACGAAATTCTCGTTAATTCTACATTTTATCGGATAAAAAAAAACATTACAATCTGAACACACTCAAACAAAGCCTTATATTTATTATTCCTTCTGTGTTTACTCGTCAAAATTAATTAAAATTGAACTCTAATTTGCGCTATAACCTTCTGGATCTAACCATTTCTTCCCTTCTTTATAATGACCAGTGGTTTTTTTTTTGGCAGTTGCAGTGGTTTTAATGCATTAATGGATTTTGCAGTGGTTGAATACAGCAGTAAGGTTTCACGTGGAGTAAACACTTTGCAACGTTGTGGCATCTGAAACCTTGCAGGTAAATTTATTTGTACGTCTTTTCTGCTTTGACTTCGGTTCAGTACAAACATCAAACATGCATGTTTGTTTCCCAATTCGTAGCCTATAATTAAAGGTACATGCATCCATATTGGCTTTCATGTATAACTTAGTTTTGCGACATTAATTCAAACATTAATGTTGCCGACGCATTTATTTTCTTATTTTTTTTTCGTTCGTGTGAAATGATTTTGCGACATTAACTCTAACCTCTGTAAATGTTGCAAACGCTATTCTCAACGGGTCCCACGGCAAACGGGAAGGTTTTATGTCCCTTTAATATATTTGATGCAGCAGAACTATCTTACACGTGTGTTTTTATTAACAAAACAGAAAACTGAACCCATATCAACATTTACTTATTAATATGTTTGATGTTGAAAAAGCAACTCACACGTGTTTTTTAACAGCAAAAAAAAAAGTAAACGCGTATTAGCATTTACATACGTTTAAAACCTAGAGCTGGTGAATGCTGTAATGTCTCTATTGCAACTGTTACTTCATATTCCATCCCATGTCTCAAGTCGTCTGGGAAAGAAGCTGTGGGTTTCGTTTCCCGGCTCCAGGCAGTTAAGTCATAGCCGCCAGAATCTCATTTACCAAAGCAACGCCAAAAGGCGTCAGTTTTCCGTGGCACGTGAACTGGCGTTGATTCAGGAAGCAAAACGCGCGATTTCTACCCAAGTCGGCCTTGACTTGAAGAAGCCATCTGCTTCACCGCTTCACAATCATAGAATGCTGTTGCACGCGACGGTGCTGCATGCCCGGAGTAATTGTAATGAACAGGACGGAAAGCCAAACTAGGCACGCTAAGTGATAAATAAATACACACGCCTGTTGGACTTAAACGTCAGACTGCCTGAGCGGGAATTGAACCCTCAACCTTTGAAGCCAAGGGCTGAAGTTCTACTTCTAATCCATGCCGACACGGCTGTATACTGACACTGCGTCAGTATGGCTTAGTGGCTCCTTTTTTATTTCGCTCCTGGATTAACCTAATGTTGTAAGACCGAGTAAAGCAGGAAAGCCAACATGGAAGCCAGCAGTTTTTAATTTTGTAAACGTAACTACAAACCTACTTCCATTCTTCTTTTGACTTGAATGTCAGATTGTTTGATCGGGGAATATGAATCATGTAGGCAGGACATGTAGGCAGAATTTACCATTAAAAGGGAATTCCAGACAAGATGCATAGCAATTTTTCTCTAGACTCCACATCACATGTGTCTCTGCATCACAAAGAACCATCTTGTTTGTTTACCTTATTTAATTATGCACTGGGTCATCACAGTCATCCAACAAGATTTAGTCATGGCCTGCACTCCCAGGGAAATGTCAGGGAAACTGAAAATATACCCGAAATTCCAGGGAATCAAGAAATTTTTTGAAAATCAGGGAAAAGTCAGGCAAAATTTTATAAAATTCCTTGTGTCTGATCTGTAAGTTCCATTGGATTAGCAGATCAGAAACAAAATCCTAGTCTAGTAGCAAATATTTTAATTTGTGCTTTAATATGTTCAAGTATTTTAGACGTAACTTCAGTAAATTCAATCTTAGGCTAGTACCAATATTTGCGATGAAAATGCGTTTAGTCCCGTCTGGACTAGTCTCTAAACAGCTATTTTTTGGGATGTTGGATAATTTTCGTACAAATATTAATGAAAACATTAACTACTGCCCGTTTTCCTAACTGAACATCTTGTAAACACCTGGAAATTGCCATCGGATGCACCTGAAAAACCTGGAAATGTCAGAGGACTTGAGAATTAAAACGTCGTTTGAACCCAATCAAAGGAAGGAAGAAAGCCACTTTAAATAATAATAATAATAATAATAATAGCCACTTTAAACCCACACATGTAAGCAAACACTTTTCGTTCGTCACTAGTGGTGAAATGGGTGTCGACGCGGAAACAGAAGTATGTTTGTTTCCGTATTCCCTGCCTTCGAATACCACACACCAAACTTAACCAAACTTATCCAGTCTAGAGGCAGAGCGGAGTTTGCTCAAGGGTGTTCTGTATGTTAAAGATACCAAACTGTCTCCAGATTGATGAGTTTGGTTTGCTGGTTTTCGAAGGCGCCCGTTGTTATACTAAAATAGCCTGTTTTCCGTTTCGTGTCCGTCCAATACTCAACATTTTGTATCTTATTTTTGTGGTGTGGAAATCTCACCTTTCCTACTCCAGGCAGACAATTTTTTTTTAATGAAGCATCGAAAGAGAAAAAGGGTGATGCCCTTTTCTCAATTTTGCCCAAATTTTGTCGAAATTAAGATATTACTGGAAAAGAAGCTTCCATACTTCAAAGGAACAACATTCTCGGTTAATTAATTTTTCCTTTATTCAAGGACCTTATGGTTCTCAAATTCCAGACGCAGGAGACACTTTTCCCCCTTTAATTTGGGAGAGTTCCGTTTGTTCTTAAATGGGGACACTTTTCCCCTCCAATTCGGGAGGGTCGATTTTATACTTAAATTCGGGACCCTCGTTACAGTATTGCCCTCTAATAATTCGGGAGGGTCGTTTTTGCACATTCGGGGCCATGGGGACACTTTTGCCCTCGTATTCGGGAGAGTAGATTTTGTATATAATTTCGGAACCATGGGGACAGTTTTGCCCTCTAATAATTCTGGAGGGTTGCTTTTGTACATTCGGGACCATGGGGACACTTTTGCCCTCGTATTCGGGAGAGTAGATTTTGTATATAAATTCGGAACCATGGGGACAGTTTTGCCCTCTAATAATTCGAGGGTCGCTTTTGTACATTCGGGACCATGGGGACACTTTTGCCCTCTTATTCGGGAGAGTTGATTTTGTAAACAAATTCCGGGCCTTTGGGGGCACTTTAGCCATCTAATTCAGGAGGACTGCTTTTATGCTTAAATTGAGGACCTTGGGGACACTTTTAACCTCTAATTCGGGAGAGTTGCTTTTGTCCTTAAATTCGGGACTTTAAAACACTTGCGCTTGTTCAGGGGATCGTTTTTGTCCTTTAATTCTGGAATCTGGGTATCGTAGAACATATCTAAACTGGTGGACTTACCTCGTAACATTTCGTACACGTCACTTGAATGTCACTGTTTTCTTTTTTAATATAGGAAATATTTGCTTTTTTTTTCGAACTGAGAAAATACCTCAGTGAGAAGATCCATTGGAAACCTTGGATGCTTATATTATATTATATATCCGTTGCTTTTTGGACCTAAATGTCGAACTGCCTGAGCAGGAAATACATAATCGAAAAAATTAAAGGGTCATCCCTATTATTAAGAGGTGAAAGTTTCGTCCTTTGGTTACTAAGGTCGTGGGTTCCATTGCCCACTGACCTAATCTGTTAGCCAAAAAGCAGCGGGGATAAGTTTGCATTTGTATTCATTTGGCATTATCCGAGCTATGTGGATGCACGTAGAATTGCCAATGTATTCCTTTCGTTCTCTTGGTGAGGTGAGTCAACAGGTATACCACCAAGGGCGATTGGAATGTAGGTGGGCGTGATAGATGCTGATAAATGTCATTTGGTAAAAAATAAAATAGGCGTTGTCAGCGCGACTGGATGATGGCAACGCTTCGGTCTTTGGTTTTGAAGATCGTGAGTTCAATTCTCCACTCGGGCAGTCTGACTTTAGAAGTCCAAATGGAAACTTATATACGTCACGTACTGGTTTGTATTTGTGTATATTTAGTTTCCGTTTTGCAACTAAACTGTAATTTATTTATTTATTTTTTATTTTTATTATTATTAGTATTATTATTTTTTTTTTTGATAATCATTCTTGCGCAATTCAGTAGAACGGTAAGCAATTTCACCAAATATAAGGACTTTTTACTTCGGTTTCTCTGGTAAATGCGTAAAAACACACCGGAATTAAGACGTTGCCTTTGGTGTCTTTTGAAGTGTTAGAGGATGTGAAAGGCTGGAAATACACCGAACCCCCTTTAAACGTCATATAAGGAGAATTCATTCAACATTTACTGTTTTTTCTTTTATGGGACACTTTGGTTTCATTAATGGTTTGTAAATTCATTCTACCTTCTTCACCGTAGTAGCCCGTGAAGCAAACTACGAACTCGCTCTCCGATCTACCCTAGAAGGAAAACAGGTTTTGGATTTTTAACCCTTTACTTTCATTGTTGAGCGAGCCAACTTTTCTCTCGCTTCTCTGTGTGTGTGCTGTGCGAGCGAGGGTTGGCCCATAACCTTTGCTGGGGCAGTAACTTTCACCTTACTACAGGCGGTCCTTCCACATGTCGAAACCATGAGGTGATCTGAATAAAGGGAATAGGAACGCGCTGGGAAGGGGGAAGGAAAGACCTCGAAGAAAGATGGCTGGAGACACTTAACACACAGGCGTTTTTGTGCCGAAGTTAGGGCGTATTTACGCAAAGACTATAGTGTCCACGGCCTATCTTGAGTTCGCCCCAGAACGACACAGATAATCAATTGTATGTTTTTGGTAGCAGAGTGCCTTGTTGATATCCACGATGGTTGCAAAAAAAAATGGCGGCCGTCGATTAAAGCCGCTCCCTCCAGGAAGATGTAGCCGCTCATAAAATACCTACAGGACTCAAGATAGGCCGTGTACACAATAGTCTTCGCCTTCTCGCAGCTAGAAGCGAGAAATCATTTGAAATTCCAACATGGCGGCAATTTTAGCTCTGCCGGCTCGCAACGAAAGCAGTCAATACGTGGGTTCAGAAACGACTGGGAAAATGGTTTCGTCAGGATGAATTCTTTATCTTATTGTCACGGTTTATAAGACTGCATTTTCTGAAACGATGTCGGATTTAGCTAATCCCGGTAGCGTCGTTACCACGGCAACGACACATTTGCCATTGCGATTAAATTCTAGCTGCGAGAATGCAAAGGCGAGTTGTGTAAACGCACCCTTACGCTTTTATGCAAAAAATGAGTTTGGAGGAAAGTATTGAAAATTTTCAGCTTGGCCCACAAATCGAGTCATCGTTTGGACTTGAATTTTCAAGATGTTCGGTGGCCATTTCCTGGTTCTGGTAATTTGGCTATTACGCCTACAGGGTTCCCGCCAACCTGGAAAGCCTAAAACTCAGGGAATTTAATAAACTACATTTGAAACTCAGGGAATTTTCCGATTTTTCACAAAAAAACCTTAGGAGAAACAAAACACACTGTTAGGCCTAGTCCAAATTGCATTAAATACATTTTGTTAAGACATTACGGTAAAATAAAATTTATCCTTGTACTTCTGTGTTGCCACCGAAAATTTCATGGAATCGGGTTTCTTTTTCATCAATTGTAAAAATACGAGATTAAGAATGTTTTACACCGAGGTGTAAAATTGTTGGGTAAATCACGATATGTGGCAAATTTTAAAAATTTCTAATAATTTTAACGGTTGAAAGAAATCATTAAATTAGTGTTGTTTGTGTAAAACTCCGCCTGGTCTTACTTTAATATTAATATGCATTTTTTGGCTTCGTTAATATTTAAGTAAGTTCGTTTTGTTTCTCAGTTATTTCATCACGCACATTTTATCGTGGCAAACCAGCAAACTGGGTGTTTTGTACGTTCTCTTCTGGACACGTGGTTTTCATTTTTTCTTTGCTTAGGTGACTATAAACTTGATGAAGGAAGAGATTGCTTACAAATTCAATTGAAAATAATAAACATCCTGCAATCCGCAATTCGTTCAGTTCAATAATAATAACGATCCGTTAGGTGAAAGAATAAAAAGAAAACAGCAGAACACGTTTTGACTGGAATTCTACAGGCAACTTAAAAAAAAAAAACTGTGAATAACATGATAAATAATGTCAACATAGCCCGACGTTTCGAGCTGACCCCAGCTCATTATCAGGGGAATAAAAACACAGTACACAATAAAAATTGCATGAAGGTGCAAACAGCAGCCGAATGCAGGCAAAACTGCCTAAATCAATACAACAATTCGAACAATTTTTAAGCATAAGAAGTCACTCCCCACTTCCTCTTTTTAATTTTTTTTTTTAATTTTAAACTCTCCTTTTTTAAAAATTGTTCGAATTGCTGTTTTGACTTGGGCACGGTTTAGCCTGCATTCGGCTGTCTATGTGCACCTTTATGCAATTTTAAGTCTATTCTGTTTTTTTATTCCATTAATAAAGGGCTGGAGTAAGCTCGAAACGTCGGATTGTATTGACATTGTGCACATTGGGATTATCTTTTTTTTAACATACTTCGTTCCAGTGCCTACATTTCCCTTGCCTTGTAATACGTAATAAGAGTTTTACGTTGGAAATAAGAAGTGTGTCTTGAAAATTGAAAAAGTGTGCATTGGAAATTATAAATTATAAAAACCAAAATTCGAGGCTTGAAAAACCTTGAAAATGAGAATTCTTTTCTTTTCTTTTTCGCATCACGAGCACAGCACCACGCTCGACGGACACTGAAAAGACCACACCTTTCTATTCGGTAATTATATAAATCTAAAGCTTTACTCGTCACTGCGTGGTCACCGACAAAAAAACTATAACTCTATATACTATACGTCACTTAGAGGAAGTGGTTTACTTTCATTTTCCTTATGCCCGTATTAAGGCAATGACGTCACCTTCGTGAACTGTCAGACTTTTTTAAGGAAACACGAAGTTTCTTCTCATCAGAATTCGGAGCTGTACGTTTTAACCTCGTTTATGAGCGGCTTAAAAATGAAGTTTAAGCCTACTTAAAAGGGGGTGGGGTGCTTGCCACCAAATAACAAGCTGTAGCTTCTATAGCCATTTGCCGCTGTCTAGTTCCGTCCAGCCCTTACTTTCAACAGGCGAAGGAACACACAAATAAATTTCTCTTTACACAACAAACAAGCCACTTGCCTCCTTAATTACTGAGTGTAAAGTTGGTGCAGCCATGTGCACCAGGGAGCAAGAGGTAAAGTTAAGCCTATATAAGCACTTTATATATATATCCACCGTTTCGAAACGCAGATTTTGAACCCCTCGATGGGCGCCGTCTAGTGACAGTGATATCGTTAACCTTGACCACTTGCTCCCTGGTGCACGTGGATGCACCCACCAACTTTACACTCAATAATTAAGGAGGCACGTGGCTAGTCTGTTGTGTAAAAAGAAATTTCTTTGCGCATTTTTTCGCTTGTTGAAATCAAGTGCTACATAGAACTAAATAATGGTAGACGGCGCTAGATGCTACAACCTGTCATTCCGTAAATGGGCACCTTTTCGTACGATTACCGACAGTGAAGCAAACAAAATTACAGGCTGGTTGACGAAATGCGATGGGGGGGGGGCGGGCTAGGATCGCTGTAAACATCGTAAACATCGTACTGCATAAAACGAAAACCCGTAAATCGTAATCGAAACCTTAACTCGAACTTTTACTTCAGAGGATCGTTTTGCGGAAGGAAAACGAAAACTCTTCACACCGATTACCACTGGTGCTTTCATGAAATCTATAATGTGTGCGTTTTGGTACTAAATTCCTTTACTGCAAATTAAATCTGGAAATGAATTTCGTACCAAAAACACACAAATTAACGATTTCATGGAACCGCTTAGGGTATTATAACCGAAAATTTTTGTGGTCTTTTTTTTGTTTTTAGAATATCGTTATTATGCCAAATTTGCGGAAATTAAGTTGATCACTATAATTACCGAAGGACGTCCGGGTGGTGCTAAAAATTTCAGTCAGTTCTGAACACCAGAATATAGAATCCGTAATGCATTAGCATTCTAATTAGTAACCAGACAAAGGTGATGGCTACAGCCTCGTATTTGCTGTTCAATTTCGATTGGGAAATAACTTTCGGTTTCGAGTCACGACACTCGCTAGACATTGTACTCGTAGCGTTGATTAGTGTTAGTGAGACGTATAAAAATGCGGTATTTCTCTCATTTTTAGATGTCCCGGTGTTGCGGCTCTAAACGAACATTAATTTTACGTAAACGGTGACTAATCTTGAATTCTTTGAACGATTTATTGCTACGTGAAAGGATCGTTTAATACATTTTTAATGAAAATAGAAAATACCGCAGCGCAATATACAGAGCAATACGCAAATACTGTGGTTGTTCGTCTGTTAAATTAAAGTTAACGAAATTCAGCCTCCAAAGCCTTTATTTAGCCGCCAGAGCCTTTTTGCTGTTAAACTTCGATGATTTTGTGGTTAATACATTGTTTAAAGTTTAAAATCCGCATATCACGCGTCACGTAGTGTGATAGTATATAAGTCCATGGTATAACTTGCACGTGCAATCCAGCTGCTTGAGGACTGCATTTCACGGTGTGCTCGCAGCGCGACTGGTGGCTGAATCGGAGACTATAGGCGGATAACGCGTCGATTTGCTATGATCAAGCCTTTATAGGTATGAGGATACCGTGCACGGGCGTACTTTGTGAATAATCTACTGTGACATCACCCACACTTAATTGCTACAAGACGGCAAGCATAAATACAACTTCGTAAGGCGATTCCCAGTTCGCGAAACAATCTAATTCTGAATTGATTTACTACACTGAACTACAAAACGAAATATCGGGTGGCTTATATGTTACGGAAGATCGATTACATTGTATACGACGTGAAGAGTGGACGACTTTCAGCCAGGGACGACGCTAGAATCACTTTACTGGGGAGGCGGCATTGGGGCAGCAATTTTAGCCAGGGGGGCGAACCGAAAAATGCTACTTTTGAGGTCCCCCTTCAAAAAAAAAATAATAAAATTAAAAATAACACTCTTGCAATTTTCTTTCTCACATCAAACGTTCTCAAATGTTTTTTTACACCATTTTTTTGGAATATTTTTAAATGCAGCTGAAAAAAAAATGAATTTGCAACTGTCGCAGTAACAACTATTAGGCTCCATTGATTCACCTTAAGTCCTTCCTGTCGCTGTGAAAGAAACTAACGTAGTTTTCGTGATAAGTAACCAGAATTTTTTTCGTTTATACTTTTGATTTTTATCTGATGGTTGGGGGGGGAGGGGGGGCTCCCCCTTAGCGTCGTCCCTGCTTTCAGCGACAATCTTTGTTGAAAATAAAACTTTCCTTCAACAGGATAAATAAAGACGTTTCCTTGCTGATGATTTATTTAAAATTAGATCTAGCTATAAATATTTCATCGACGTGTGATCCGTACTCGTTCAATAACAACCGGGATGAAAACACCACGGCACTTGGATGTTGTTGTTGTTGTCCCTATACCGTTACGCCTTCTTGCATGTCCGCGAGGCAACATGTCAATAACGACAAAAAAATAAAATAAAACAAAGTACCGTATTTTCCGAAAACGTATACTCAAGAGTTGTTGATCGGGAGTGTTAAGTAACTTTCCACTCGATAATGTCCACGACTTCAGACGCGATTATAGTATGCGGAAGTAGCCGACTCACACACCTAACATTTGTCTTCATGTTCCCAGCTAAAGTTAAACGATATCAAGAGTTCATAAAGAGCAAGGGGAGCGACGAGTGAAGAACTGTGAATCACTGTATTCTGGATAGTATTTGCCCTTCATCACGTGATTCTGTTGATATTTTAAATAGTTGCCAGTATAATCGAAATGCCCATTTCGTGCCGAGAATCGAACAGAATCATGCTTTTGCGATAATCACGATATTGGTGCTTTAACAACGGTAGAGCTCCCAGTCCTCCTATATTTCCTATTATTTTATGGTATTTCTGTAACGCGTTTATAAATAGTGAAATGCTCCTATATATTTCCTATAATTTTCTGTTCCAAAGATGAAGCAAAGTCTTCATTAAAGACTGGCCTTGTGAAGATACAAGATACACCAATCTGAGAAGAAAGAAAGATACACTGCCCAGGACACCAGTGATACCACTGCGCTACTGGGGTGGACCCAGGTTCCAGACGAGTTTAGTAGCTGTTCAACGTTTGTCAGTGGTGACCTGACGACCACAAGCATATACAAGGAGTGAAACCGCGCCTTCTTGGAGTCCGCATATATTAGTTATGATATAAACTATTTAATTGTGAGTATTGTGAGTGCTATAAAAGGAAAATTGGAAATAAGCCACTAGTGAAAACGTATACTAGGATAACGTCGTTCAGTAAGCCAACTTTATGCACTTACATGTAATTCAAGTGAGGTGACCCGGATTTGAAACATCGAACGTCATTCCATCGCCAGATCATTGCCGCACCGCCTTTTTTTTCTCACTACTGTAACATACATGCTAATGCGGCTGCGAGTAGTATCGTCCTAACCAGGGTTGTTACGATTATGCTCAAGTGATTATAATCACGATTAAACTACACAACCGACTGTGAAGAACCAAAGGAGGAAAATTATTGACACAACATTCAAACCCTTAAATCCCGGAAAAAACTAAAGGACTTTGCAACTTATGTACTTCTAGGCGGCAACTGCAGCTGACATAACACTGTTCATTTAATCGGCACATTTGTGAGGAATGTGTCAGAGTACCACAACACCTACATCAACTTTATTGAGTAATATTACTGTAATACCAGTTACGGTGTGCACGTTAATATTGAAATTTACACGTGGTAACCATTATAATCAAAATAATCTTAATTGTAATCAAAATAATCTGATTATAATCAAAATAACCCGATTAATTCGCTTATTTTAAAATGATCATGAATATGTCCAACACTGGTCTTAACAACGATATTACCGTAGTAGGATTCCGGTGTCACACCATACCATGTGAAACGTTTGTTGCCCCATACTACAGTTTTGAAGGCATAGGACGTAAGCTATACCAGTGATGGTGACAATACTGCTCGCTGTGTTCATGACGTCGTATCCCATCAAATTGTCTTTTTCTTGCGTACAAAGACAAAAATCTCCTCTTTGTATTTGTTTTGTTGTTGCTGTTGAGCCTGGGGTTAAGCTCGTCTATAGGTAAACGATTGAATTAGCTCAACTTTGAACTTTGCTGAACGTTTTAAATGCCGAAAAAAAGAGGTAACCAGGGAAATAGAAGCCAATAAACCTCTAAATTATAGCTTGGGCCAAGATATTGTACAGAATAGGCCTAAAGATATCCCATAGCTGCTGAAAAGAGACTAGTCTCTCGCACTATCCAGGCCGATTCTGGCTGGGACTTTGCCAGGTTCCCCTTTCTAGTCGTCGTGGATGTGTGCCAGGGTGGATTGATTTAAATCAAGCAGATTTATATCAGCGATTTAAACCTCGGTGTAAATCAAATGATTTTTATTAATATTAATCACTTTGATTATAATCACGATTTAAATCATGATGAATGATTTTTATTAATAATAATCCAAATTTACATCAATAATTTTACCCTTCTTTTAAATGTTTCACGTAATTCCACGCTACAAAATTTCCAGTTTAAGTTTAGTTTCTCTTACGATCAGTGTCGCTGAAAAGCTGCTTACGGCTACACCCTCTTCTGCAGGTGTGGAGAGGTTGTTTTGGATATGTTCGTACAAAAACACCCAGTTACCTGGGAACACTCAAGGTTGGAAAACTTGTGTTGGCTGCTGAAAGTACTCACAAAATCAAAGCAGTCATATGGATGGAAATGACTTCACCAAAGACCGATCAATCGTCGACGAAGTTAAACCAATTTTTTTTTACCAGTGTCTTACCTTATTGCCAGTTACGTATTTAAATCCGTATCATCCGTAATGTCTATTAACTGATTTTAGTGTTCGAAATCAAAAATAAAATTTCGGCGAAAACGACGCTTTTATTTTTTAAGAATTATCTATGTGAACGTTCACCTGAATGACATCCACAAATTACCACAGAAAACATGGGTAAAAAAATCTTGATTTAAATAAAAAAAAAATCTGATTTAAATAAAAAAATCTGATTTAATCAAAAAGTATCCTGATGTGTGCGAAATCTTAAGGGAAAACCGCTCTTTTCACTCTCGTTCTCACTTTCGCGTACGTCAGTTGAGGTACGAAATCTTAAAGGTTACTTACCCATTGTTTAAAACTTATTATTAGCCTACGCTGTTTGGTATGCCGTCAGATACGTTTATTTTTTAGACGCACACCTCTACTTCCGCAACGTGAGCTTAATATCTCGATGCACAATGTCTTATACGACGGCCCAAATGTTGCAGAACAGGTCGGGGGCCTGTCAGGGTGCACGTTACACTTCCTCGATAGAGTTTTTTTTTTCCAACGTCTTTTACCCCTTTACTTTCTTTGTGCTACTTCCCTACTCTTCTACACGTCCCATTCAAGTTTGCGCACTCTCGATAAGTTTGGAGGGGAGGAAACATCTTTTTGTTATGGCGCCCTGTTTGGTGGTGATACATAGCACTCCCTAAAACCAGACATACAAACGCGCACTCTCAATGTAACGACTCGGGCGGGACATGTGAGTTGAGAGTCGGACTCCTGGCTTCATAAAGTGCACCTTGTAGATACCACAGACTAAAGTGCACCTTGCATGCACTTTAATATTTTCTTTGGTAATCTTTGCTAATCTTCTTCGTTTAGCGCAGTATATTGCTTAGCAAATAATGTGCAAAAATCGGTGTTTAATTTAGGTCTATTAATTTTTTTTTTTTATTATTATTGTAAATTTTTATGAGCTTTTGGGCTGATGAGACTGCAATGAGTTTTGAGGATGAGAATCCTTAAAAGTTCTAGGAAATGTCCTGGATTTTTATATGAAAGTTTCTGTATAAGAACTCGAGCGAGGATGCTCATCCATGTCAGCACTAGAAAAATGTCCACTCATGCAATTCTCTTTGTTACACCGAACGTTCTTAACTGTTTCCTACCCCATTTTTTTGGGAATATTTTAAAATCCAGCTGAAACAAAAGATGATTTTACAACTCTCACAATAACAACTAGGCTCGCTCTAATGCTGCGACCTCAAGTCCTTCCTGTCGTGTGAAAGAAACTAACGTAGTTTTCTTAATAAGTAGCCAGAATTTTCTTCTTTTACATACGTTTGATTGTTTGATTTTGATTTGATGGGTGGGGGAGGCTCAGGGGACGGGGGCGGCGGCCAAAAATGTAGGGAGGCGAGCAGGAACGACGCTAAGGGGGCGGCCAAAAATGTAGGAGACGGGTGGGGGGGGCCCCCCCCCCCCCCCCCAGCGTCGTCTGCTTCCAACTTTTGCGGTTTCCATCGACTTTGACCCGAGTTTTGGATTATAATGTTCGCGTAGAGCACGTTCATTTACGGAAGTAATTGAAATTTCCTACTTCAGTAAGTATGATGTAGTGATTTATTCAGTGCAATATGCCGAGGTCGTAGTTATTTATCGATAAACGTTCTCAACCACTAGTTGAATTCCGAAGCTGAAAACTCCCGAGCGCTTGTGCGAGGTGTTTTTATCAGTTTGGGAATGTGTAACTATAGGGATTGAGAACACTTATCGCTACTTAAACCATGCTCGAGTGGCATTTGAAAGGAGAATATACGTCTTCTTAGTACGTTTGTTTCCGCAACTATCCATCACAAACTTGCCAAAAGCAGTCTAACTCACCGTGAAAGCTGACGATTGTTGGAGGATGAACCGTCGCCTCAACCAAAGTGAATACGGGTTTTATTTCAAATGAAAATATTGTTTCTTAGATTTAAAATAGAATATAACATTACGAGGTTTTACGTCAATTGTTTTAATTTATTTTCCACTATTTACGTTTAAGTACCGTGTTGAATAGTTTGTGTACTGCGGTTGCGTCTATCGAATATTAGCGGCTATAACGTAACGCGCTTTAGCGGAAAGAATGATGCTGCCGATCGTTCTTGTCACCATGGTGACCAAGAATTAATCGTGCATTGCTGGAAAGCCAGATCATGCCTCACGTGACCAAGGTACGTCGATCGTATTCGTTTAGAAATTGGTTTAATGTAGTTCTGTCATACTAACGTTGTGTGGCGGAGGCCAGGCAACCAAATAATTCGATCTTAACAACAACATGGAGGGACAATGCTGACATTTTTATCCCATAAAACACTCTGTGCTCGTTTTATCTGTGTTAGGAAGGCGTGATTGGCTGTTGGATGGTTGCCATTTACTGGCTCTCCATTGGTTGATTGCCGTTAGAAAATTATGAAGGTATATTATCCAAGGAATAACCTGGAATGAGGCACCACTCTGACATTCGTGACTATGGAGCAGGTCATGGTTGACAGAGTTAAAGCAATTTGATTTGAATCGCAATTAAATCAACCCCAAAATTCATTGATTTAAATCAATTTTATTTGAAGTGCGTAATTTACATGTGGACACAATACAGTACCTACCATTGAATGTACTACAGTTCATTTGTTTTCATTTCTGGCTACTAAGGAATCTGTTGCTGTGTTTTAAAACTGTATTAGGGATTCAATCCGATTGCGTATGTATGTCTATATCACATAAATATATGGAAACTTTTGAATAAGAAGCATTAGATGCATTATGTATTTCTATACAGTGAAAAAAAAAATTAATGACTGTTTATACTGATTTACTTTAAATGATTTTAATTCAAATACTTCTGATTGTAAATGACAACTTTAAAATCATCCGCGTTAGCACTATATAGAAAAATGTCAAAGTTCTGGTTGAAATACATAACTCGCAAATTAATAAACTGACTATAGATGGGCTATGTTCTGTTTTAAATAAGATTTTACTATCGTTTGTTTGTTATGTGATTGTTTTAATTGAGCACTTTTGGTAAATGGAACCTATAACTATTAAATTGTAGTTAGTAAAGAAAATCAAGTACATCAATTTTAAATGTAAAAAATAATTAGATCAGATAAATCACATTTTTTTTCAAAAAAAGTCGTGATTTTTTTCCCCAACCGTGTAGCAGACTATACAAGTAAAGTAATTCTACAGGTTAAACCATGCGCAATGGCTGTTTGCCGTGACGTCACCATGAGTTAGCCAATGACGAACGAGAACAACGGCTGTTTTGGCCGTCTGATTGGACTAGCCCAGTCACGTGACATGCACGTCACAGCAAACAGCCATGGCGTGCGGTTAGAGTATTGTCAAACTATGTAATGCACGAGGCTTAGTTCTATTTACATTAGCGTTTCTAACTTAGGACGGTAAATATTGATTTTTCATGAACCAGTTTCACCACTGTTCACTACAGGAACAACAGGGATAAGACCAAGTCTGATTTTAAGGAATACTAGCCAAGGACGAGTCGGTAAATCGGCTGGCAACCAAACAGCCTTCTTACTGCTATTGGGGCCAGAAGGTTTGAGTGGCTTTGCCTTTGCTGGCTAACTCTGCCTCTCTCTCTGTCGCAGAAAAGTCAGTAGGAAAAAGGCAGACAGCCTCAGACAGCCTGCATATTGATCATGGCTTAGCTGGCTGGCGGCAGGTTCGCACTCTGTCTGCTTTCTACAGAGGTAGCCAGACGCCATCAATGCAACAGCGATGATACTAAGAGTGTTCCAACTTGGCGATAGCTGGGGATGCCATGGGGAGTTTGATTAGGGCGAATAGTGTTGGAGGGGAGGTGTTTTAAACTGGGGGAGTTAGGGGAAGGGTTTTTAACAACGGGGGGGGGAGGCTTTAGGGAGAAGGGATTAGCAGTAAGGGGGATTTGAGTTACAGGCTGCGCTGATTGAATGAGCAAAGCGAACGACAATCAGTGTTTGTTAGCCAGTGTGCGCAACAATTTGAAGAAACTTAATTCGGTTTAACATGGACATACATGAGGTACCGTACCTAACAAGTTTTGCTAATGGTGTGTTTAACCACATCTAGTATTGCGTCTTCAGCTAGTGTTTTAATATTCATACATTGCGGGGAAGAGGTTTGAACTTTTGGGGACTTACGGGAAGATGTTTGGACTACGGGGAGTTATAGGGGGAAGGTGTATGAATCTGGGGGAGTTAGGGGGGAATAGGTTTAAACATTGGGGGAATTAGGAGGAAGGGGTTAGACGACTACGAGGGAGTTAGGAGAAAGGGTTTGAACTATGGGTGAGTTAGGGGGAAGGGGTTTGACCTTTGGGTTGTTAGGAGAAAGGGGCTAATGTAGGGGGGAGAGTTAGGGGAAGGGGTTTGAACCTGGGGAGGGGGTGTTTCATCCATGGGGATACATGATGTTATGAGGCCAGGTGATTGCATGATGGTTAGCACGTCTATCACATACGTCAGAAGGTTCGAGCCTGACCTGAGCCACCCCTGGTATTATAGGGAAGAGAAGGGCCCTATGATGCGACGTGCTCATGTCGATTGTGGCATGTTAGAGATCCTAGGAATTTTCGATTGTAATTACGTGACAAAATTGTCCCTCTCTCGTTCTGGTGCCGTGGCTATGGGTGGGAGTTTGTTAAGGCCCTATGCAAGTGATCTGGGGGCGTACTGGGTAGCCGGTTCGAATCTGAGTCATGCCACTCCGACGAAACGTAAGTGCATAAAGGTGGCTTACTAAACTACGTTATTTCTAGTGTAGGATTTTTGCTATTGGCTAATTTCCAATTTTCCTTAATATTATTTCCAGCGATTTATTTCTAGTGTATGATTTTCGCTAATTTCTAATTTTCTAAATTGCTAATTTCTAATTTCCTTAAATTTAGCTCTCTAAAGCACACACGACTCTCTATCCTGGTTAGTTTTTCGCTGTATGTCTTTACCGGAACAACGTGATCTTGGTGTTTGGTTTACTACCAACCTTAAACCATCACTCCACTGTGCCAAGGTGACAGCCAATGCATACCGTCGTCTGGCTACCATAAATCGTTGTTTCATTTCCGGAAACAGGGACATTAAGCTGTGGGCCTTTAAGGTGTTCGTCCGACCTCTTCTTGAATATGCGACTCCGGTCTGGTCTCCTTCCCTACTAAAGGATATTGATATGGTTGAGCGCGTCCAGCGCCGCTTTACCAAGAGCCTTAGAGGCTTTGAGAAAATCTCATACGCGAAAAGATTATCCCTTCTTGGCCTCGACTCTCTGGAACTTCGCAGGTTGAAGTTCGATCTCATCTTAACATTCAGGATCCTAAATGGCCATGTGGGCATTGATCTGCCGTTCTTCGATGCAAGTCCGGCTCTGTCCACTCGAGGCCACTCACTTAAGCTTGCTTGTCCGACATTTCTTACTGAGTCCAGGCGTAGTTTTTTCTCTGTTAGAGTCATTCGGGTATGGAACTCCCTACCTAACACACTAGTTACTAGCAAGAACGTGGCTACCTTTCGACAAAACCTTGCATCGGTTGCACTTACCAAATTCCTAAAAAGGCCTGAACATGTCCAACTTTCTATATGAAATCCCCCCTCCAACCTGCTCTCTCCTCTGGGCTGTGTTTTAGTTTATTTCTTAAATTCAAGGATGGGTATTAGTGGGTCTTGACCCCTTCCTTCTCCTGACTAATTTATTTTTAGTCAAATATTTTATTATTATTAACTGCGAGTTGACGGCGCACTTAAAAGTTGTAATGGTCAGCACGTGGAGATTAAAGTAAACTGTGCCTCTGTTTGAAGTTCGTACAAGATTTTAAAGATAACGTGCCTCCCTTTTGGCTTTCCTGTATTATGACTCAGTTGTGCAATACTGGTCTAGATATAACAATGTTGCAAACGCTTTTATTTTCCTGTTATTTGTTAACGTGTAACGAGACGATTTCGCTACATTCGCTCAAATGCTTGTAAATGTTGTAAAGCCTAGCCCATACGTGGATATACGTGGAAGTTCGGGATAGTTAATTTGTACTATCGCAAGCATTGTTGAAGTAGATGGTAACGCATTATTCGATTTGCCTGCAACAGAGTGAGAAGAATAATGAAACTGGAAATCGTCTTGTTAGCATGACTGAAGAAAAACTTTTGCATGTAAAAAAAGAAAGAGGCATACAGTCAGTGTTCGGAAAACAAGATAAATGCAGCGCATGTGACAACGAACCATTAAAGCAAACGTTTCATGGTACCACGATAAATTTCCAAGAAGGGTGTAATGTTGTGATAATTTTAATTCTTGAATTACGAAAGTTTCGAGTATTTTATTTTTTTTTTAGGTTGCAGCTTCGTATTCAAGAATTATTTAAATGCATAAGGACGCTGCAACCTAAACAAAAAATAAAATACCGACGCTTTTTTTCTTTTGATTGTTGAGTGTATTTAGTCTACGTTTTATCATCATCAAGACACACGCTAGTGTGTCGCCCGCCAAGATAAAACGATAACATCCAGATAATATTTATATATGAGCATGGCGACCACTAGACACGTTGTGTCTTTACAGCAAAGGGAGTTTGGCTGTTTTCAGGCATGTGAGGATAAATAACAATGCGGCAGAAAAGGCTGAAACTTGTTTGATCGGGAGACTTTGGTCGCCTGACAACATAAAAGTCATTGTTAGACACATAGCTTAATGATTTCTTGTTGAAAAACGACGTGAATAACGTTGATATTTGTCTAATTGCTACTTGCTACTAACTAGTAACGCTTTTTGTGTATCACGAAAATAAATTCTTCCATGCGGTAAATAAA
>JAHWFP010205582.1:0-12076 GCA_023313725.1 Lithobius niger | reverse complement strand
AACAGATATGAAAATTAAAAAACCATTCAGAAACATACCATTTATAATCATACTGTAGAGCCCGAAAACGATAAGATTCTCCACACTCAGTTTGTTAAAGAAGAAAAAGAGTGCGCTCCCCCGTAATATATAGGAGAATGACAATTTGAAACTTCCACCTGCAACACAACACAAACTTTGAAAGACAACAGGCAGTATTTTGTCGACTCCAGCAGCAACCATTTCAAAAGCGTGGCAAACATAATCGTCAACTCTTTACTCTTTCGCATCAATTTTTTTTCCCCATCATGAACACATGGATATCAAGACTACACACGCTGAATACCGAATCCGATACACCAAAACATCACGTTACGTTCCCTGCTAGGGGAGGGGAGGCACCTGGTCCTTTCCCCCCATCTAATCAAAACAAATTAACGCCATTGATTCTAATTATAGTACCCATCCAATTCCGAAAACAAGTCACCAACAAAGTATAGTACACGACAAGCTGTCAAATCTAGCCGACTTGACAGCTCTGCTTCATTCTTCCTCCATCCTGCCTCAATTAAGATGTCAATCGTCTTACCAGGTGTTTGTGTCCCATTGTAACCGAAGCACATTTTGCTATTAATTATTCATTACTAACAAGCCTACCTTCTGCTCTTTTGCACATGCAGAAGACGCGTTGGCTATGAGCATGTAAACGTTGGCTGTATACAGAAGGAAGGACAACACAGCCAGCGTGTTATTGATCACCAAGCGAGGCAACAGCCCCGAGAGCAGAGAGAGAGAGAGAGAGAGAGAGAGAGAAAGAAAGAGGCAGGAGGCGGACCCAGTCGTGTGAGCTCAACAAGAGGAGCAGAGATGTGGAAGCCGGCAGCAGCCAGCAACTCTTGATGCGATTTGACAGCAACAGACCCACTGGGAACATCACATTCAAAACTAGGGGTTGCACACTCAGCCTCCTGCTCCTCATCTCCCATGCATGCTGCACCAAGCTGAACAAATTATTAGGTGCAGACAGGAGGAACATGTTTTACAAAAAGGCCTTTAATTAATTTATGATATGCGCCAGTAAGCCAAGATGCCTAGTAATTGAGAATTTGCCACGCGTTATGGTTACGTTATGCGCGGCTCACGTTTCGCTTCGACTCCTGCCTGACACGGATAAACGAAGTGTTAGTTACTCATCCGAGGATAAAACTACGCCGACGTTACACTAAACGACACAAAGCAAAACAAATGATAGCAACAAAAAAAAAAAAATTTCTTCGGAAACCAGGAACATGTAAACTGTCTCCATGCTCCTAAAGCAACTTAATGCTTGTATTGCTAATGTAATGGTTCAATTTTGACTTTTTTCATACTTTTCACTATACGGCACTTCAGTTTTTTCTCTCCTTTTCTTGGAACCTTAGGTCAGGAGAAAAAATAATAATAATGGCTGTTTAAAGAACTGGTTCAATTTTGAGTCTTCCCAAACTTGCGGTTTTTTAAAAATAATTTCTCAAGTCGACTGAAAGAAAAAAATCGATGCTTGTTTAGTTGAACTGGCTCAATTCTAAACTTGGCCATTAGCTGCTTTTGTAGTACAATTTTTTTTATAAATTCTCAGGACCTATCATTGCACACGCTTAACCGAATCAGCTAAATTTTGAACTGTATTGCAACATACTTTGTTTTAGTATACTTTTTAAAATAATTTCTCGAGACCTTAAAGTCAGCTGTTAGAACCAAATGCTAGTTTTGGCCAAACTAGCTTAATTTTGAACCGTACGATACTCTAGTAAGAGAAGGATCAAATCGACAATTGAACAAGGAAACTTCCATTCATAGCAGGGTGAAATGAGTTTCCAGAATAGACAACTTGATGCCGTAGCTGCTGCTAATTGAATGGGTTCAAACGACAGTGTTTATAACACCATCTTCTTTATGTGTCTATACTTCATGCTACAACTTAAGAGTGAAAAGATAAATTGGAATTAATTTTTAAATAGGGCATTTTCACTGTAATTAACTTTTGTTTTCATTTTGTGCAATCAGAATTGTTTGGTAGGAGGTTAGTGAAGTCTTTATTATGGCCTTGTAGCGATGACTCCGAAGAGTGCAGTGATCTGGAGGTTGTTTGTTCAAATCATGGTCACATCATCTCAATGAAATATCTCTAAGTTATTTTGTCAACTGTTTTAATGCCATACCGATACATATACCTTGGTTGATTGTAAAATTCGACTAGCATCCACTGTGGCTAGTAGTCGATCACTTAACATTAGGCTGTTCTTGGTCACGTTGTTGGGGGTCCTCAGGTACTCGGGGAAGTTTGAGGTGTGCGTTGGGACTTTGGTTATTTTTCTTTTTGTTTCGTGGCCTGCAGCTAAAGTTATTTGATGATGTTTAAGTGTTACAATCCATAGCAGTACCAAATCTAAACTAATTTTAGTGTATAATTTTTGTCATTGTGCTATTTCCTTATTCCTGAATGAGTTAATGCGATTTGTGAATATTGATTTACTTTTATTTTTAAAGGGAGGTTGCAACACTTATGCGGAATAACCATGCACAAGGTGGCAAAAAACTGGTGCAGTCTTACTGCGGCTTGGGACCGACAGCATCACTTAGAATTTGTTGTTCCTTCATGTCGTAAGTATTTTCAGAATTTTGCCATTTTAACGTTTATTTTTTACTAATATCCCAACAACCTACTTACAAAGTTGTAGCAGTTTTTACAATACTGTTATACTGAATATTGTATTTACGGTATGGTCATGTTGTATGTGCATACAAGTGAAATGCCTAATGCGGCTAATGATGTACACCAGGGAGTTCCATACATGTCCTATGGACATATATAGCTTCCTGTCTACAACAACAGATACTGTAGGTTATTTACCCCATTAGAAGCAACCTCTACACAAAATTATTTTATTTTTCAACATTTTTGACTTACTTGTAAGCATCTCCACACAAACAAAGCAAAATCAAAATTACATACAAGTCAGGCCAGCTTGCTTGGCCAGTTTACGGTCCGTTTTGCTTAGCATTACGGAACAATACGTTATTTTGTACTATATCCATGTTTGCTAGGTAATATAATGGGAATTAAGAGTTAAATTCATAACAAAAGCTCGCACATCTCCCCAGAGCTAACCAATATTCTACCTCCAGATATACGTGTCCCCCCCCCCCTCCCTCCATTCATTCGAATTAGCTAAGCCCCCAGACCCTTTAAGTTAGGTAAATGCTGGATACATTAACGATAATAGCACCATTTCCTGCATACATTAAACCATTCATTAAAAACCATAAGGGATAGGTTCAACTACTCATGTGCAGAAAGAGAATGGCAAGGTTGGGGAGAGTAGTTTTCGACTGGCCTACGGTCCTAAGTAGTATACACTGCCTAAGCAATGAAAAAAAAAGAGGTCCTGGTCGCTAACTTCCCGATTGGCCTCTCAACCCACCAGTTGACTCTGTAAGCACATAAACTACGCTTATTACCAATCACTGCCTCTTTAATCCCAATATACGAGTCTATAACGATAAACCTAACGCTAACATACTAGCCGTACAAACCAGCGTACCCACCCCAAGTCAATCTCAAAAAAAGGAGAAAAAAACTATTTACAAAAAAAAAAAGACTGCTTCAACAAAGGTAAGCTCGGCCATAGTTAGGGAAGGGAGTGATGGTGTGTGTGTGCTTTTCAACTGTTTGCTCAACAAACAGCCACACACATCCATCATGCAAAGTAAAAAGGGACCACCACTCTCAGCTGCTAGCCACACTCATTACTGTTCTTGCTTTCAAGATCTTTATGACAGACGAGCTGTCCGGTTAATTCATCCGTGAATCCTGCCACTTGAATGACTGAAAATCTATTGACATAAGTATGGCAAACCTTTAATTCATAACAAAAACTGTTGGCTCGTTTTATGACTTCCGGTTGTTAGCCTTAATATAAAGCAAATTGAGGTATATAGGACACCAAAATTATATACTAACTGTAAAAAAAAAAAAGGCTATTATAAATCACTTGTAACTCTTGTGTAACACTGCACTACTATACATTGCAGGGAGCTTCACTTATCTTTTAAAGTAAAATAGTGGAAGACGGTGGGAAGCTAAGGTTGACACCATACGTCCCATTCTAAAAAAGGGGGGGTATGAGGAAGGGTCATTTAAAAAAAAAACATTAAACACATATATACACGACTGGGAATATTTAAGACTAGTGGCAGCCATAACGTCCGATCTATAAGAGTTCCACAGGGAAACTGCACTTTCAACAACGAAAATTACCAGCGGCGGCCAATTCATTAAGGCTGGGCCGATCCCAATCGTTACCAGTATTTGCAGTATCGGTAGATAAAACCCAGATAAATCGGAAATAAACCAAATCGAAGATATTTTCACTTCTCATAGACCGAATTGACATTTGAATACACTATTTTGAAGGGTTTTTCGCCAGCTTTCCAATGGTCCAATCCCAAAGTAGCTTTCTTGCTGCCCAGAAGTTACAAGGCAAAATGTTAAATTTTACAGGGGTTTTTGTGTTTTTAAATTATTTTAAACCAATAACTTTGTTATATAATTGTCCATTTAAGCCTAAGCTTTATTTATGCAAGGATTTCAAAAGTAATTTTTTTTATATAGCCATACTTCAGTATTACAGTTAACTGGGAACTGGGATCAGTTATCGGAATTTGATATCGAGTAGTTTCGTTCAATGATCGGCTCGGGATTAGCTCGGGTGGAAAAAAAATGACCGACCCAGCTTTACAATTCATAGTAACTGCAAACAGGAGATAAGGCATAAACAAAAAAGAATGGTGGGCAAAAAAACATGCTCATCACTACGCATCTGATGTTCACACAAATGATCAGAAGCTTTCCACATTAAATATTTACAGCCCTTACTCATTTTATGCATGTTAAACTAATAACTAATGTTTTAACTAGTTAACTATTGTAGTGGAGTCAATAGTTTTGAGCAGATCATGCCGAGATCAATTTATACTCCAAATCGCAATTGGAAATAAAAACAAATTGAAAAAAAAAATTTTAATGAATTTTTGCACTATGATGCCTTGCATTTTGCGATCTCTGTGAAACAACACTGCCAAAAGTGGTGTCGCTACTTAGGTGAGCAACAGCTTAACTCTAACTGCTCTTAAAAGTAGATTTAAAGCACTCTCACTTGGGGACTACACACAATTTATAGAATGAAAAATGAAAACTTATTTAATTGTAACAAAACTAATCCCTAGTTAAAAATACAATGCGATCATTATTAACCTTAGTACATTACGTGGACCATTCATGCCAGCCCAGAATTGTGCTTTAACAAGGGTGGATCCAAGGGAGGGGCAGAGGGGGCTGCGGCTCTCTCCAAGGCAAATAAACATGGAAAAATTGCGAAAAAAAATTTTTTAAAGAAAAATCAGTTAAGTTACGAAAAAATAAAACTTAGAAAAACCACCCTGCGGCCTTTTCCAAAACTTCGTTCTAGATCTGCCCTTGTGCTGTCAATTGAACTGTTGCCATTTTAACCATTTTAAGGGCAAAAATAAACCAAGCAGGACGAAGATCTATGTGGATCCGTGCGTCTTTCAAAATAATTACACTGTATTACAGGGGAGTTAGCCACGAATAAAGCTATGTCACAATCACACAAACTACGTATTATACAAAAGTGTTAAATCCAGTTTTATTGAAGGGTGGAAGAAAGGAATGCTAGGATCTATTAAAGCAATACCAAATCAAAATGACCTCAGCCGACCAACCATAAAAAGCATGAACGGAGATCAGGAGAAAATTATACTCGTTTATGTGTTGGAAATTAACAGCACCATTCCAGACAAAAAATATAAAACACCGTTCACGCTTACTAAAGAATACAAACACAGAGGAAAATTAGTTAAAGCAAAACAAGATAAAGCCACCACTCCATTGCATTGCAGAAAAGAAACGTCCTTAGTCCCCCTCCTCGGTTCTCCTCCATTTTGTCCCGCCTCCTTTCTTAAATTTCTGTAACATTTCATTCATACACTGCATCCCTTTAGCAAAACCACTTGCCCCTTCCCCCCCCTCACCGCCCATTTTTTTTTTACTTTCATTCAGCCATGCCATCCCTTTCATTCAACCACCTTACACCTTCAAATACTTTTAGCATCCCTAACCACCCTCCTATTTTGAGTTTTGTAACTTTGATGTAAAAATGAAGGTATCGAATTTACCCAAAATAAATAATGTGCACTTAATTTATTCTAAGACACTGTATAGTTGACACATTCGGTACTATGATGTCTGATGACACGGGGCGAAAAATCACGAAAGATTTCAAGTTTTAAAGTAGCGCAAATTTAATAAGTTTGAAGAGGTTTTTAATTAATAAACCTAAATGAAAAAAAGTGTACGAATGTGGTCAAACTAAGCAGTTCTTCTTAAACTTAAAATTAAACCAAACTACTCGCACACAATAACTTTTGCTTTAGGTGAGGAAACCAAATTACCGTGTAGCCCACCAACCTGGATATTATTATTTTTTTTTTTGAGAGGATCTTAAGTCCTGATCTTTCAAGTTTCTTACTTCTTAGCTTTTCATTTAAATCTGCCTGTGGTGTAACTTATGGTGGCACGACTGTCCCCCTTTCACTAGCCTTAGCTTTTTAACCAAAAATTGTATAATCCATTTTTTTAAATATAAAATTGTCCAAATTGTTGGCCAGCTAGTCAAAAGGAACACAGAAAATGCGTAAAAGAGTAATAAAATTCTCAAATGATAAAAATTATCAAAGGATTAAGAGTTCCCACTTGTTTTTATTGTATGTAGGTGACGCCAGCTTTGACGCAACACAATTCTTAATTTGGTAACAGGTAACAAAGTTGAGAATAATTTTGCATGGCATGCTAAAAATCAAGTCACATACAGTGGGATGAGATTAAGTTTGTTGCACTAAGAGGAAACAAAACAGTTTCTAAAACAAGCCCTACCTGTTATCTGAAGTGCACATCATATTGTCTATGGCTGGCATTGGAGTTGGAACCCGAGCAATTCTTGTAGAATGCCTGCTTTGCCCCGAATTCTTTGACGCTGAATGAATCATCGCTACAGATGTGCCGAATTCTTTAATCGTACTGTTGAAGAATAAAGTGAAAACACTTAATATTTTCATGGTACTTATCTATTCAGTAATAAGAATTTTTTTCCATACACCGTTAGGCTGATACAGATAAGTAAACCGGAGTTATCAAAAAGCAGTGTTTGACACATTTTTAAAACATACAGCTCTGACTTTACGGCACTGACACAAAGATATTAAATACCCCTATCGAGGACTAACTATACGAAGGCTAAGAAGCAGTTAGCTTGACGGGTGACACGTACAAACTGGGTGCATTTAGGTACCTAGCTGATTACCAAGTGAATGCTAAGTATTCAACTGGAAGCTTAAGTAAGGAAGTGAAATGAGTGCCAACTGAATGTCTATGGATAGCTAACTGAATGCTTGAGATATCAACTTGATCACACAGAGTGCACGGTTGAGGTCTCAAACTGATCACTTGAGATAGCAAACTGATCAACTAACTGAAAGCTAGGGTAGCAAACCGGTCATTAACTGAATGCCTTAGCAGAAAACTGATCGTTAACTGAATGCTTGAGCAGCAAACTGATAGTTAACTGAATGCCTTGAGCAGCAACCTGATAGTTAACTGAATGCTTAAGCAGGAAACTGATCGCTAACTGAATGCTCGAGTAGCAAATTGATAGCTTCAAATAGACAACTGAATGTAAAAAGGTAGAATATTGCTTACATCTTATTCAAGGCAGCGAAGAAGATTGCCAAAGGTAGCAAACTGAACACCGAATGACATCTGCATGTAACAGACTGAACCAGCTGAATGTTTACAGGTAGCAAACTGTTAGTCAACTGACGCATTTAGAAGTACCAACTTCATGTATTCAGATAGTAAATTGGATATACCTACTCATTCTACTACAACTTGCCCACCAAATTCTTTACTGTTAACAATTATGAGTGTACATTTTAATTTGTATTATGTTCTAAGAGTTAGGCGATTAATAACATGTTAAACAATCAATTGGCATTCAATGTTTTAAAACCAGAAGAACTCAGATTTATACAATAACTTTTGTACATAATTTAGGAATTGGCAAACATCCTTGCAATGCAACAGCTCCTATAGTTAGCATAGTCTATGTCGGAGCATATGTATACTAAACCTTACATTTACTTTTCTTGCTGATTTAGTTTTCGTAAACAAATTAATAATTGTGCTTCATTAAATAAATTTTTATGAAGTAATCTGTATCAAAACATTAATAATACTAGTGGAAAGCCCAAACCAAATTCGGGGCACAAACGATCAAAGAACTAAAGCCTCCACCCACTACGCAGCATTACAAATGAGAGACCATTGTAAGTCTTTTCCCCTTCTATGCCAAGAATTCCCCAAAATGCACTTAATTGGCCTAACAGAAATTGTACAACAGACATTTTACTTTGTAAATATTTATTGAAAACGACGCTTTTTTTATGAATAGACCTACTGCATCTGTAATTTCTAACAGCACTTTTCGTTGTCAATACTTCTTTGAAAAGGACATTCTTTGTGAATACTACATCTGCATTTTCAACTAATTTCCCTTGTTGTGGGCCACACAACAGCCTGTGACTAAAACACGAAGAAATTGTTTGAACCTTATTGTTTTCAAAAAGCGGCATGGCTCCTTTTCAACCTATAGCAGTTGGATACATCTACTATTTCCCTATTTATTTCATCCTCCCTCCTTTCCTTGGCCCTCTCCTCTTCTTTCCTTCCTACTTCCATCTCTTCCCTAACTTTCCTCACCCTCTCCTTCTCTTTTAGTCTCTTAATTGTGTGTGGGATATACATTGTGCACCCCAGTTCAACCCTACTTTTGCAGTGCCATCGGTTTTTTTTTTTACTATAGTAACCCTTCTGTTTATTTTTTTATTATATTTGGTATCCTTCCCCCACCTTCTCCGCATTACAGTGTTATACCAAACGATAAGCCTGCAACAACTATCCTGGATTTTCCGTATTGAGTTCTCCAGCTAATTGTGCCTCTCGTCGTCTACAGTGGCAAAGATAACCTGGGTTGGGTTCGGCTCCCTTTAAGGTACATTCCTTTTGGTTGGCTTTCCGTATGGCTCAGTTTTGCAACATTACTTCCGATGGATGTAAATGTTGCAAAATCATTCATTTTCTTCTTTTCTCCCGTGAGAAGCTGTTTTGCTACATTCACTCTTAACCTATGCAAATTTTGTGCAGGATGCTCGACTATAGTGAGAAGGTATGTCCTTTTAAGTAAAAACACAAATTATCTGCAACAACGATCATGCATGCACAGTGATTGTCACTCAACCAACATACATCGATATAAGAGTTTCCACAAGACATATCGAAAATCCAACAGACACATGCAGAATTGCAGCATTAGAAGTCTGGGATGACACTGATAGACAAATTGTAACAAAATGTAACCCTGCTTTAAAGATATTCAGGTTTTTTCCGCATGAAATATCAGTCAGTTACTACGTAAAGACCAATAAAGTACCCTCCTCGAGCGAAGCGAGACCACGCCAATGGAGCGAGCTATGTGGCTAGCGTCCTCTTAAGAAAAAACAACAAATCAGCAACAACAATCATGCATGCAGTTATTGTTAGCCTACTCAACCAACTTTTAAACTTGGCTCTAATATCCAGTATCTTAGAAATAATATGTATTGCAGTCAATTGTTATCTGATTTGGAAGGCGGTGTTTGAAGTTCATTGTCATCATTGTTATGCTGACCAAGTGAAGACTGCGGCTACTGAATGATATGGTATATATACATGGTATCTGGAGGGAACGCTAGGTGCCGGGAGGAGTTACACAACATCGTTACAGAAGATCCAGCAATGATTTTTTTCTGCAAATCGACCAGCATGCTAAACTTAGTTGAAAAGACTGCTCCGGAGTTTTCTGCTTTAGTAATTATACAGATAGCTTTGTTACTGAATGGTCACCGACAAACAAGCCACAGATTTATATATTATATCTTACTGAGGATGCAGTTTGCTTTCATTCTCGTTATGCCCGCATTAGGGACGTGACGTCACCTTTGTTAATCATCTGACTTTTACAAAAACACGAAGCTGCTTCTTGTCAAGATTCGGAGTAGTTATGACCATATTAAGACAATGATGTCACTTCCGAAATTTGGCAGAAACACGAAGATGCCTTTCGATCAGGATAACTTGGAGTATCCGCAGCATAAAGATGAGGTTTAGGCCTAATACGAAATGCCACGGCCAAAGCAAACTAAATTACAGGTTGAGTGACGACATGCGATGGGGGCTAGTCGCACCACGCCAAATTGAAGAAAATATCGTACATTTTAAAACTTGTAAAATCGCATCGATAGAGGCTAGTGTATACTCAAAACTGTAAATATGTAAATGTTCATATGTAAATAAACTCTGTCGAATATAGTTAAGAATAGTTTTATGGAAAGTTTTATGAAATCTATAATTTGTGTGTTATAGCACTTAGCTCATTTACAGCAAATTTCCCTCGACAAATTAAATCAAGAAAGGAGTTTCATGCTAAAACCATGGGAGTAGTCTAGAGTTGAGCTAAAACACAGAAATTATCGTTACCATGGAAGCACTCCATGGAAGTGTTATTAAACTGATAATCAAGTTTTAACTCGGACTGAGGCAACTTCAACCGCGTAATGCAACCATGCTCAAAACTACTAGTGTATAAAGGCAACGTAAATAGGTTTGCATCCATATTTATTTAACCAATCTCGAGCCGCTTTCCGTCCAGTACACTACTAGTGTATGCAGTACGCGCATAGTACTTCTGTGAAGAGTGGACCTTTCTCGCACCCCCACCCCACTCCGATTTTCGGTTTTTATCCCATGACATTTCTGCTAAATTAGTGTAGAGCCCTTATAAAAAAAAACTAAACATTGAACAGTACTTGGAAGTTGGAACAGTACGGTCGTTTTTTGAATTCATCTGGTCAATGGTTTAGAAGCACTGTATTTTCGATGCCATATTCTACTACCATCTACAATTTTTTTTTCAATAAGAACATTCTAGAAAACGAATTGTGAATATTATTTGCAACTTGTTTGTTTTCAATCTAATGTACGATTAGAAGTTAAATTGCCAAAAAGCCCATTTTTTCCTGAGGGGGGGGGGTCAAAATTGGTTTCTCTTGCCTAGTACCAAAATATATACTACCTGTAAGTTCTTGCGTTTAGTTCCTGCAATGCTGTTTCTCCCTTGAGGTTTTTTCACTGTCCTGATCTGTAGCCAGCTGCATAACCCATAACCCAACTGTGCATGTGCAGCCCTCCTATAAAAGCTTTCGGGTGAGTCGGTCCGCCATCTTTTTTCTTTACAATCTGTCATGATGGTGACTCAAGAGGGGAGGAAGGGTGTGTGCAAAGGAGCAAAGGGCTACAACTTCAAGATGGAGGCAAAAGTAAGTTCCCCACACACACGACCAGCTTTGTGAGGGGACCCCGAGCAAAGCGACCAGCAAGTCCAGTGGTCAGTGTCCTCGTCTCCACACCAAGTGAACGCCGGTTCGAATCCCGAGACCGACCCAACTATCACACGAGATCAAACTATCACATGAGACATGGAACTTGTGGGGCGCAGCACTGAGGTCATTTGTTTCAAAGTTGATTGTGTCGAGCAAGTCATTGTTGTGTACTTTTTGTGTTCTCCAAAAAGTGAGAGCCGAAATAAAAGAGATGGACAAAACCACAAATGGAAAAGAAGCAAAATTACCTGCCAAAGCACTGGACGAACACCGCGAAACAAAACCTTGGACGAAGCCGGGCGTGACTGAAACCATAACCACTGCCCTCCTACGACTCAGGAGTATAACTCCTGTGCAGTTCCACTACAACTAAAAGTCGTAGTGTCACCTTTTTCCCATTAAACGTGTGTTAATTATTTACTATCAACTCATCGAGTCAATTTTGGGTCAAGGATTAAACCAGGTCACAGGTCTGAACATATTTCGGGTCATCAGGTGAAAAAAA
>JAHWFP010205581.1:0-16494 GCA_023313725.1 Lithobius niger | reverse complement strand
TTCTTTTACACGTATTAGTGCGACGCTGATGGCTTACATGTCTTTTTCTAATATCTGTTCCTTTAGGGCTTTAAGTTTTTTAAGGCTTACATCCGTATTTTATACGCTTAAGCGTTTTTAAATACTAATACAATCAACAAAGTAGGGCGTTTCTATTATTAATGTTTGTGCACTTCAAAGAGCTCCTCTGTTACCCATCTAATTAACTTAGCTGGATACAACTAGGCTAGTTGGAAAGGTTGAAATGTGTTTTTTTTTCATGAAAGTAAAAAAATTCAGTTAACTTAAACATGGGTCGAGCTATAGTAGTTTGAAGATGTCCTATAACGTAGGAGCGGCGAAAATGCGTGTAATAGAGCGAAAAACCATATTTTACTTAACAAAATTATCTGTAGCGTCTATACCATTCATTTTTTTAGAAAATGTTATTCTTGAGAAGTTGTTTCAAATTTCATTTTCGACAACTTTGCTTCACATTGTTCTTTTAAAATATTTGTATTTACGGCATCATTTGCAAAAACCCGTGTTTTGGCAGCCATTTTCCGAGATGGCCATGTTGACAGGTGCAATTTGATAATTGGATAGGTTACCTACAATGATACACTTCAGTGATTCTTAATACATTGAAATGGTCACAGAACTACTCTCAGTAAGTGGGCTATCCGTAAGTCCACGCACCGGACGATTTTTATGATATTGTTACGGCATAACTGTGTCGCAGCGTTATTTGCAGTGTGGCATTATTGTTTACAACGTCAATGTTCGCGGCGTTTTTTAAAATTTTTATGTGCGGTGTTTTTACTAAGTGGCTTTTTTGCATACAAAGTTATTCTTATGGCATTTTTCGAACTACTTTATTTCCGTGGTGTTTTGACGTGGAATCGGGACGAGTATGATTATGGAGTCTAATCATTGAGTTCGTATCAAGGAAGTTGGGATTAAAAGTGGCTGTAAACGCAAAGAAGGGAGGGGAGGCAGGGAGAGAAGAGGTCCGTTTCGCCGAATCCATTTTCGTTGAAAATTAAACCTTGCTTACAATTGGGCGAAACGTGAATTTTCTTTTTTTGCTGAATTCCCGTTTCGCTAAGAGTTTTTGGTCCAAATTGCCTGCCTCGCTCGTGCGGCTGCGCTCGCTGCGGAAAAACAAATAACATCAGAAACGCGACTAGTTAGAGATCCTTCAAGTTAGAATGCTTCTTTAAAAGGAGGAGGGACTAACGATTTTACTTTTTTTAAAGAATTTTTTCAGCAAAACGGAGACTCTCATTTTGCAGAATCTTAAGCTTGGTTAAATATTCTACGAAATCGGAACATTTTTCCTCGAAGCGGATTTCGGTGAAAAGGTTACCGGTATGCATGGAGTGGAGGGGTTTCGTGTCTGGAGGCTTGAAGCAATCCCAGCCGTAGCCATGGCAAAGAGAGAGGGACAATTTTGCAGAGTAATTTCAATCGGAAATTCTAACAGGGGTCTTAAAGAGTTCATCCTCTTATTTTTTACTTTTTTGAAATATTCTTTATTTTCTTACTTTTTTCACATTTTCTGACTCGTGGTTTCCTGCTTTATTTTAAGTGCGCGATGTATTGTTCAAGCTTGCTACCAGCTGCTAAAAATATTGAGATGGGGCCTCAGTTTTGTTAATTTTTTTGTTTATTATTTAAGAAGTTACAATCGGCAAACTTTGTCTCGATCAAAGCTTTGGCGAAAATTTAGCTCACTGTCTTAGTCTGACTTCTATTTCAAATAAATTAACAGCAAAGTTATACAGAAATTGCCATGATAAGCTAAAAATTGTTGTATTAAAAACAAAAAAGGTGGAGTCGCTCGCTTCGCTCGCTCATTCCGAGTCGTCTCGCTACGCTCGAGGAGCTTTCATGCTGCAACTCTTGTGCTACTGACAGACATTCCACGTCAAAAACGATCAAGCAAATGGTCAGAGTGCAGTACGCGTTTTTTTGTAAGGCTTCTAAGCTGCATAAACAAATGATAACCATAAATCATTCCAACAGTCTGGCCATCCAAGAGCTACGTGTGCATCGATCCATGCTTCCAGTAATTTCTTTGATTCCAAGAGCATCACAAAATCATGTGCTGATTATTTCGACGCAAACTAATTGTAATTATTGCTCACAGTTCGTCCATCACATTCCTAGGCTCACCTGCATTTCATCTATATCATTCAAAACATACAATTTGTTTGTTTGCACATTTGTAAGTCTTCTCCTCCGGAAGTAATCCCTTATGAAGGTGAGAGATAAAAAATTGAGAGCGCGAAGCGAGACACACATTTACTTTACGTGGATATCGTTCGCTCTGCTCGTTCAATCCACGCACCACCGTGCTTCAGAAACACGAATGTTTGGCAGCCTTTTAAAACCAGGTTTCCATGCATCAAGTCAGTTGACACAAAACAAATTTTAATATCTATATGTGTTTACGTTGCAAAATACTTCGTCCGTTTGGTTATTTTTTCCATGCATCCTTTTCCAGATCATCTCAGTGCGTCAATAATAGCTTCAAGACGATCCGTGATTCATGTAATTTCTATTTACTGATTATTGTACTGATTAGTTCGACGCAAACTAATTGCAAATGATTCCACAGCACATGTAGATTTCACCTACATTTGTTCGTTTGCACGTTTGTGCGTCTACTCCTCCAGAAGTAATTCCCTATGAAGGATGAGAGATGAAATATTGATAGAGCAAAGCGAAACACACACATTGAAAAGGTTAAGTTTACGTGGAAATTGCTCGCTTTGCTCGTTCAATCTACGCATCTCCGTGCTTCAGAAACACGAATGTTTCGCACCCTTTTAAAATCAATCTATTGTTTTGATTTTGCCATGCATCAAGTCAGTTGATACGCAGCCAATGTTAAGATTTGTATGTGGTATGTTGCAAAATACGTCTTCCTTTTAGGTTATTTTTTCCGTGCATCCTTTTTCAGATCATCTCTCTTCGCTCGAGGAGGTTTTCATGAACAAACTATGACGTCATAAACAAACATCATGAGGGTTTAAAAAAACTTTGCATATTTTTTCAAGTACTTTCGCGTATTTGAGGGTCGTAATATTAAGTTACAGCGATGAAAATAGGCCTATACTGAGCGCAATTTAATTATCTTTCCTTTGGTCCTACTCCCATCTTTGTACCTGATTTGGTTCCAGAGGAGTAGAGGTACAAACAAACAAACACACACGCACGCACATCATACGTCGTAATGATGCAGATATTAAAGGTACTTTCCTTCAACACCATTTTTCTCGATGCTCCACATCAAGTACGGCCACAAAGATCTATTTACTAGTCAATCATTTGCTAAAAATCCGTTTTAAAATATTGCGTCTAGGAGATTTTCTGTTCAATATTGGAGACTAATTTAATAGCATCCTGCTAATATTTACTTTGCAATAACCATGACGTTTCATTTGTGTGTGTGCATGAACTAATTTTTAATCGTTTGCTAATAATTACCATGAGATCAAATACCTAAAATACTAATACGGTAAAAATTAAAATTATTTATGCCAATAGATCGACAAAGAAAAATTATAAGATACTAGCTAAAAAAATTATACAGTGTGATGTTAAAATACGATAATTTTCCCGGTTTGTGACGACACAATTTTTGCGTTGATGCTGTTTCGTCCACTAGGCCCAAGGCCAAGTGAGATAGTAGCTGCGTTCCTCGCTGTGAGGAACGCAGCTACTATCTCAGTTGGCCTTGTATTACTACGCAAAGTCTGCGACGGTTACATGCGCGGATGGCGATCAGTGCGTGGCTGTTATAGGACAAGCAGGAATGCACCTTTAACGTTAAAATTCTTTTATTCAGCTATTTTCTACCCAAAAAATCTCCTGTTAAGACTCCTGTTGATGTTGAAACTTCTTGCTTCCACTGTTTTCTCCCTGAATCCGCTTTTACCCCCTTTTCTTAGGATCTTCTACATTCCACAGTCGACACGAGCACGATGAATCAAATGGCCTTTCCCTTCCCGAAAATGCCTGGGTGGCTGAATTAGGCTAAACCCACGGCCTCTTGGTATAAGAGGTAGTCGTGCCAGTCACCTTGCTCACGAATTTTGTGACTGAAAGAAATGGTCACATTCAAGAAATCAACCCAAAACGCAGCAGTAATTTTTTTTTTTTTAAAGTTTAAAAGTTGTCCGTTACTAGATTCGTCTCGCGCTGGGAGCGCGCTCACCATTTTAAATTAATGAGTTCGTTGCGAACCAGCGCGTGTAGGGCACTTGTTTCCGGGACTTTTTTTACCACCAAAACGGGCCAGAGGTTAATCCACGCGTAGACTATAATCTTTCTGCCAGCACAAAGGACCACCTTCCTTGTGCTTCTTCCCTACGTAATCCTTTTTTTTGGGGGGTAAGGGCTGCAGCACTCATCCCTCTCGGTAGGTAATATTTCACAATATTTTTAAATTTGAAATTCTTCACCAGCGCGCGCCCGGCGACACACGAATTTAGTAGTGTGAAATCCCGTGTTTACCCCATCCTGCTTGAGGGTGATTCCGTTTCGCAGAAAATAAAATGGATTAGATTTTTCTGCAAAACGGTCATTCTCGTTTCACAGAACTATTTCTTTCAAATTACGTGCCTCGCTCGTGCTGCTGCGCTCGCTGCGGCTAAACATAAAACATCAAAAACCGCAACCAATCACAAATTCCTTCCAGCTAGGCATGCATCTTTAACTTTTACAATGCTAAATTTTTAAAGAATAGTTTGATTCTGCGAAACGGGATTCTGCAAACTTAGACAAGGAAGAACCTTCCTGGTTACAAGTAAGATTGTTTAAATAAATCACAAACAAAAGTGGTTCTAAGACAGAACCCTGAGGGACACCGCTGAAGACAGGCCTCAAAGCGGAAATGGAATTTGAGATTCGTACGCATTGATTTCGGCCACCAATGAAAGATGAAATCCACCTTAAAAGTTTACCGTCGAAAGCCAGAGTTTTTAAGTTTGAATAATAATTTTGAGTGTACCACGGATTCAATATAAAAATCAAGAAAGGAGAACTCAAGGTGTGGCTCCAAATGGCGCGCCTCTTTAATAATATTAATAATAAAATAACTATTCTACACAAAATGCAAAGCAATAATAATAACCATAATACATAATCCCATTATCAATGGGGTTAAAATAACCACTTGGTCCCTTAAGGGGCCCAGAAACGGCGGAACTAGTTCTAAAGAAGTAACACAGCAATTAACAGCATGGAAAATAGCAATAAAAGGAATTATCTTACAGACACGTGTAAGGGGGAGGGTGGGAGGGGAACAGCAAGCAAGGCGTGCGTGGGATGCGCTCGAAAGACGAAGTGAAACTGACCATTAGCAAGAGGGACAAGATCAAACGGATCCCCAACCCAACCCCAAAGAAGGCCATAAACCCATAAAAAAGCAGCAACGTAACAGCCAAGTGCGAGAGTACACATAACAAAAGACAAGAGGGACGCCACCCGGGGGCAACCTTCCCCCTCTCAATTTTAGCCCGTTAAGAAAGTAAACGGTCACAAAATCAAGAAAGGAGAACTCAAGGTGTGGCTCCAAATGGCGCGCCTCTTTAATAATATTAATAATAAAATAACTATTCTACACAAAATGCAAAGCAATAATAATAACCATAATACATAATCCCATTATCAATGGGGTTAAAATAACCACTTGGTCCCTTAAGGGGCCCAGAAACGGCCAAATCGGCCCAACGGGGTAGTGGTAAAAAAAAAAAAAAATCACTTCCACACACACTCACAACGAAGGTAGTTGAAGGGGAGGGGTACCTTAACTTGCTTGCACTGCATGCGCTGCATGCAAGGCAAGTGTTCCAGCTGCCAGTGAGCGTTGCGAGGCACTAGCGTCCGTGTAGTTCAAATAGGCTGACGAAGACCAGTCCCCAAGAGCTCGAATAGCCTGGTCGGAAACGCCAGATCGTGATGCAAAAGTGGCCCCTCCCCTACGAAAAGAGTGGCCAGAGTAATCGGACGCTTTTAGTCCAATCAGGCTCAAGTGGCGATGCAGTAGCGTCGAAAAGGTCGTAAATGTTAAAAAATGTGTAGCACTGGACCCCTGAGGTCGGTAAGGAAATGCAGGTTCATTTGACACATTGCACGGGAAGCTCTTGAAAAGTGCATCAACAGCAGAAACGGGGCACAGCAAGGAGCCAGGACAGGAAATAAGTGGCAGCACAAGAGATCGTTGTTTGCACTGGTTAGTCTTGGACCATCGAAACACAACAGCATAACCCCACGGAAAACGCACAAAACAGCGACGAGACAGGTGGCGGGAAGGATCAAAACTAGAAAGCGCAGGTGGAACCAGATTTGACTTTCTAAGCAGAAGAAAGAAGGCAACCAAAAACGCAGCCCAACCTGCGGCGTGCAGGGAATCTTCATTAACACGAAGGGTAGATTTGAGTTGCAATAAAATAGAGGGTGTGATGGGGAGTTTTCGGCGCGTAGATCGCCCGTATAGCCTAGCGAGGCCTTTCAAAACTGTAGCAAGGAGGTGACCACCCAAGTCGGGTGCAGCAAAGCCCGTCTCAATTTGCACGTATTTAACAGCGTGAAGATACATCGGAACGGAATTAACCGAAACACCCGTTCGCACAAGAAACGTGGCAAAGCGAGCCAAATGTCTGTCTGTTGCAGGGAGAGGTACAAGGCCCATTTGTTGGCAAAACAAACGATAACGTCGCCATTGAGAAGCACGGGCTCGAAACGTCGCAACAGAATAGCAGTTAGCCCTGGCTTCAGCCACCAACGTATCCAATAGCGAGAGGGTCAAACGGCGGCCTGTGAAAGAGGAAGAAAAAAAAAAGGGAGGGGTGTCAAAAACATAATGGCTAGCAGCAAACGGCAAAATAATTTGCAACACGGTCAAGACGGGAAAGTTTATCAGCTAACACATTATGTTCACCAGCGATGTGGCGGGCTTGTAAATCAAAGTTGTGCTTAACAGATAGCCAAAATAACTCACGCAACCAGTTCATCGCAATGTGATTTTTGCACGTTCCGTGATTAGTAAAGTACATGGCCTGAGTGTTATCAGTCAGCACTACAACACGCGCATTAGCCCAGCGGGCGCCCCAACACTTAGCAGCAGCAAGAATTGCGTATAGTTCGAGAAAATTAATGTTATCACGTAGCGAGGCGTGAACTGGTACAGTGCCGAGCCACCAAGCTGGTTTGTCACGTACGATGAACTGAGGTTCCGAACCCCAACAGCCAGCAAACACACTGCCTTGAGAATGGCCGCCAAAACCAAAAAGCGAAGCGTCAGTTGTAACGAAGTAAACCGGCGTTTCTCTGTGTCCGATAGCAATGGCGCTGCCGTTAAAAGTTTGTAAAAAAAGCTCCCACCATGCGATGTCCTTTCTGAACTCAGAAGTAAGCCTGATCCTGTGGTGAGGTCTGCGCACTGTTAAGATGAGGTCAAAAACACGTCTGCTGAACGTTCTTGCACCCTTCACGACTTTAGACGCAAATGACATAAGACCGGCTAGTGATTGCAGTTCGCGTTTTGTGGTTTTCTTTTTCAGTCTGAATTTTCGCACCAATGTTAAAAGCTTCACGACCTTATCGTCTGGGAGAGCAGCTGTCATGGCAATAGAATCGAGCAGGATTCCTAAAAACTGTACGCGTTGCGTAGGAGTAACGAGTTTTTTATAGTTTATGCCAAACCCCAATTCACGAAAGGCAGACATAAGCGCATTCAAGGTCGATTGACAGTCAGCACGCGTGCGACCAACAACCAGAAAATCGTCCAAAAAATTAACGATGTTGTAAAAACCACGTCGTTTAAGAATGCGCACTAGGGCTTGAGAAACTCTAAAAAATATAGACGGCGCGTTAGTTAAGCCAAAACACAGAAAATTGTCAACATAATATTCATATCGTGACGGATCATGAGGGCCAAACATCCAGCGCAGACCTTGTAATTGCCGATGGTCTTTGAAAATTGGGATATGTCTAAATGCATCTTTAATATCGACAATGGCAAAATAACAAGCGGGTGTCATAAGAGCAATAGCGTCATCGACAGTCTTAAAACTGTGCTTTGGGGGGAAAATGTACTCATTAATGGCGGCCCCGTAAGGTTGGGAACAGTCAGTAATGGGCCTTAGCGCGTCACTGTCTTTTTTGGGGACGGCCCAATTGAGTGGATTTTGTATGGCTTGTGCGTTTGCATGGATAGGCGATGGCAAGCAATTTCATTACGAAACAATTCGTCAAGCAGTGGTTTGGATGTCGGGTTTACAGCACTAGCATAATTGGGGCAGTCCGAGGGGGGGAAGTCTGCAATCGTCGTCCACCAGACGAAAGCCTTCGGCAATGCCAGAGAGAATAAAATGTGCATCCTCGTCATCGTGTAGGGCCGTCTTCCAAGCGGGAAAACAGCGAGTAAGAGTACAAATACTAGCAAGTTCAGCAGTTGGGGTGAAGGATGAAAGCGGCGATGGTGTCGACGCCGTAGCAAGGGTCTCAGCGTGAGCATGGCGGTTCTCCGCTGCGGGGAGAGGGGAAGGGGGCGCGGGCGTGGGTTGTCATGGGTTGGTGGAAGGGCGTGGGCGGACAGCCGAGCTAGTAGTGCTTTCCACCCGACGTTCACATCTTTGAGCGTTATGTGTTGACTGAAAGCAATACATGCACACGTGACGGTAACTACATGGAGGACGGCACGTTGTGTAATTCCACCTGTGACAAATGGGGGTGTTCACAGGCTTTGAAGGCTGAGGTTGACTCCTTTTTGCTGTTGAAGAGTCAAAATGTTGGGCACTGAACTCAAACCAAGCGTGAGAATCGTCAAACTGCAGGTTTCGTCTTGCAATGTGTAAACGAAAATGGTCATCAAATGCTAATACACTTTTTGGTGAAAACCGAGTTGCCTTGTCGAACACAAATTTTAAGTACGAACTATACTGCTTGATTAAAGGGCTGTTATTTCCATCTTGTATTAGCTCGTCCAGAGCACAGAAAGCACCGTACACGTAAGACGGAAGGTCTAAGTCTAATGGTTTAATTTTGGACGCTTCCTTAGAGTTTAAATACACAAAAGTATGAGGGCGTGGTAAAGACTCACCATTCGTGATGTTTTGCTGTGTGGTTGAGTTAGCAGATGCGGCCAAGAGTTGTTCAACCTGTCGTAGAGCGTCGGCGACAGAGACGTCTGCTTGCGTTGGTTGCTGCGTTGGTTGCGGCAAGGTTAAATCTGTCGACCTGTGGTCACACACACTGTCTGTAGGGCGCGCCGAATTGTTCGTTGTGAGCAGAGACACAGCACGGCGGAGCAAGGATTTTTGTGCCATGTTACTTAGCTGTAACTCGGTGATATCGTCAGAAGTGATGGCCGAGAGGGCTGTCTTCGATACGTATCCATTTGTAGATAACGCCGCACTCGTAGTGGAATCCAGACTGGAAGCGTCGCACCAAGATGCAAGGGAAAAGCTATTGTCAGCAGCATTGTTGGTATTGTTGCCATTATCCAGCATTTCAATGCTGTTATTGTTGCTTTCGTCTTGCACACGAAAAATAACTTCAGCTGGCACAAGGCCCTCTTCCACAATAGCAGCGGTTAGCCGGTCCAAAAGTTCGGGTTTCAGGCCAGAAGAGTCTAATCCCCGTCTTACGAGTTCTATTCTTAGATCGTTCACTCTTAAATCGGAGATGTGACGAGTTGCCATATTCGCATAACTTCACAAATAAGGCAGGTAAACCATCACAAAAACAGCGAGCAAAGCAACAGCAAGCAAGGCGTGCGTGGGATGCGCTCGAAAGACGAAGTGAAACTGACCATTAGCAAGAGGGACAAGATCAAACGGATCCCCAACCCAACCCCAAAGAAGGCCATAAACCCATAAAAAAGCAGCAACGTAACAGCCAAGTGCGAGAGTACACATAACAAAAGACAAGAGGGACGCCACCCGGGGGCAACCTTCCCCCTCTCAATTTTAGCCTGTTAAGAAAGTAAACGGTCACATAAATGTCCGTGGCGGAGGTCCACCTGTCGAGGTAAAGTAATAGTTGCATAATAGTTGACCTGCCTGGCATAAAGCCAAATTGATCAGATTTGATTAAGTCAACATGTTCAATAAAAGTATGCATACAATCAAGGATAAGTGTTTCCATAATCTTGCATGGGACAACTGTGAGAGCGATTGGACGGTAATTCTTAGGGTCAGATGAATCACCCTTCTTAAAAATTGGTGTGATAACTGCAGTTTTCCAGACAGGTGGATAATATACATTAAATTGTTGGTTCCCCTTTTCTAATATTTGCAGCGTTCGTCTTGTCGGTTGTTGCAATGGGTGACGACAGTAGTAAGGTGGCAACCACCAACAAGACAAATTCTGCGAAAATTAGAAAAGGGAAACCAACAATTATTTTATGTATTATTACGCCAGGTTTCAATCATACGAAATAATAATATAAAACGGCATAGATTCGTACTGCATAGATTATTGAGTAATATAATTCTTTCATTGGTTAAATTTAAAACCATGTGTAGCTTGGAATTAATGAGAATCAGATACACAGTCACATAGCCATGCACACCTCCTGTTATAATCCCCTATTTTGTTTTTAATTAGATTTCAGTTTTCTCCAGTCAAGTCGTCGCCTTTCAGTTCATCACCCTATTCACGATACATGGCGCTTAGTCTTTTTTTTTTACCGTTTTTCATTGATACTGTTAAGCCAACTTGCATACATCAATCATTATCTTGCCTACCGGTTCAAATGTAGTAACTGGAAAGAACAATTTTGAAACATTTTCTTTTGGTGGTTGCAGTGGTTGAGGACAGCAGGAAGGTTTCACGTGGGGAAATAACACTTACACAACATTGTGGTACCTGAAACCTTATAGGAAAGGTTTTACAAAACGTAGCTGCTCACTTATCGGTAAATTCCTTATAATAACCTGAAAATTTTTTTCCCACAAGTTCGACCCCTGAATCTACCTCCCCTAGTTCTGGGGCCGTCTAGTAGTCTCGAGTTGCGCTTTTCAAATCGTGTGCGGTTTTGCCAAAAAAGCGAGCCAAAATCGTGGCCCACCCATAATTGATACGCGACTCTTGATTAAACCACATGCGATTTGAAAGCGCTCAAGTTGAGAATAGGCTCCTGTACTGTAGTGAAATACTGAGCCTGATGAGGAAAATCTAGCGCTTCGAAGGAACACTACCAGCCTGATACCAGTCCGGAATTATCCTCGTCTGGAGCCTGAACCCTACAGTACCTGACAAGCTGGTTATTGTATAGCTGCACCTACAGCTAAATAAAAGCCAGAGCAGCCCTGAACCTGACATCTCACTGTTAACAAAAAAAAAAATTTTTTTTTTCTTTTTAAGTTGGCGACTTTAACTTATTAAAATTTAAGCTAGAATTTAAGTTTTGATTACTATATTCCCTCCTGTCCCCGATAGCTACCCATCAGGGCCGTAGGAAGGGTAAGGCGAGCAAGGCGCCCGCCTTCCTGGGGGCGCCTCGCCGAACTCATGACAACCGTGTAACCGTGTTGGTGGATGGAGCACAAATATATTTTTTAACGGATGGCGATGTACACAAGGTCACAACGCCGTAAGAAGAGACGTGCATGCTCGGATTTGTTTTAGTGCTCGCATCGCAATTTTCAGATGTTTTGTTAGCCGGTTATTCGTTTTTTTCTGTAATGGTCAGATAACCGAAAACTGGAATTAAAAAAAAAAAAAGGTTGCGTACAGAGACGCTTCACGCTACTTTGCGTCTTGCTTCGTAAGTGGAGGCTTGCACCCGAAATAAACGAATATTGAAATATAAAAAAACGAGTTTTTCATTACTGTTAAATTAGTCATTTTGAATCTTTGTGCTCAGTTTGTTATAGCGAAATAGTTTATTCTCATCTCTTCATTACCTTAATTGAGAATTTTTATCAGTTGACAAGCCAAACTTATCATGAAATCACATTTGTTCGATGAAAAAGCACGTTTTTTTTTTTCGTTAACGTTCGTTGTCTTCAACTACTTGAATTCCCAACTACAGGTCTCTTTAGTATTTTATTTATTTGTTCTCAATATAACATTCATGGCATTTTTTTTACTGTATTTTCTTGAAATACGCAGCTGGACGGAGGTGGGGGGGGGGGGGTGTGAAGGCCGCCACTCAGTTGGTTCGCCCGGGCGTCAACGGGGCTAGCTACGTCCCTTTTTAGAGTCCATGGGACTAGGGTCGGTTCTCGGATTCGAACCGGCATTGTCTTGGTTTGGAGCCGACGACGCTGACCACTGGGCTGTGATTGCTCGCTTTGCTCAGGGTCCGCGGGGCCCCCTCACAAAGCTCGCGCTGGGACTTACATTTTCGCTGTTGTACGTTGAAGGCGTACGTTCGTATCTAGACGGCTACTGGTTAAATGTACACGGATAAAAATTGATGATTTTTAATTGAAACAATCAAGCGTACAATTGAGAAAATTGCATCTGTTTAAGTGCTGTTGTGCTTTACGTTTTAAATATATGATTCGTAAGGCACAGCAGCACTTAAACAGATGCAATTTTCTCAATTGTACGTATGATTATTTCAATTAAAAATCATCAAGTTTTATCCGTATACATTTTAACAAGTGAAAATTCAATCATATAACCCCTTTTTTTACGGCACACTTGACGTTTTTGTTTGTAATCCGTGTACCTTTTTTACGGCCATTTCGTCACGCTACAAAGGTTTAAGCATGCAGTCGATTGCTGCTGGCCACTTTGAAACAATTCAAGTCAGCTCTGAAAGCCTGCACTGCGAAATAAATACGCAATTCTATAGTTTTTAGCTGCCAATTTCGAGGCCTCGAAATTAAAAAGGCAGCTGAGCTTGGTTTAAAAGTATATGCTTTTAGCTGAAACACTGATTCTTTCTGTCACAAATTTATTTGAGGCTACGCCCCAATACAAAATACTACAGGAATACACAAACACCCACCTCACAATAACAACACCCTTGTACAACATGTGCATACACCCGTAAGACACAAATGCACTAGACCCCAGTACAATCACAGCACCGACACCACAGCACCAAACCGAAGTACACCCCCGCCAGGCGCCATCTCTTCCCCATCTAGAGAAAGTTCCGGCGGTCCAAACGGGTCATCCCGCACCACACGAATACCACCGTGGCACCAACGCACCGAGACGCCGCTCCGATGGAGAGGTCAGGTGGGCAGGTCAGGTGGTCATTTTACCGTTCAACAATCAACTTTTTAGGAAAGACATAACACGTGCACGAAGAATGAATCTGGAGTTTGCTGAATGGCATTGTTCCCTAAATACAATGGTTAAAACAATGTAAAACAATCAAAATGATCGTTTAGGCTCCCGTAACTCCGGAATAGATCGACCAAGGTTGAAGCCCAGGGAAGTTTCTGGCTCAGATCAAGTTTCACAATTTAGGTAAGTGCAGTAGTTTTTTCTGAAACCGTGTCAGCCAAGAACAAGAACAAGAATCAGAACAACAACAACAACAAGTGAACAGTTTTCAAATTTACGTGTGGCTCCCTACGTTTACTCTTGCACGGAATTGCATTAAAGTTGGTGTAAAGTTGGGAAAAGTTGCTATCTACTATCTGGCCACGTTTGGTCGAAATATATTGAATAGAAACGGAGAAATTAATAGTTTTAGTTTTGTTGGAGAGAGGACTTCAATCATGATAAGGATGCTCCATGGGAATGGTGGGTAATTAATTATGGTGATGCCAAGGACAACGGTTACAAGTAAGATGCACCTCCAAAGTGCAAGGTGCACCTATAATCCAGGACGCTACATATTTTATTTTACTGAAATGGCTCATTATTATGCAGTTTCCTAATTTGGTCATTTTGGGATTTTTCAGGAAATGGGACATGCATACAAAAGGCTTGCCCACTACCCACACATCATCTTAGACTGGGATAGGCTTGATGACAATTTACTTCGTCTGGCTAAGAATTTCTAGTTGTTGATCAATTTGACTTTATCTTGGATCGTAATAAACCTGTATAAACCAATAGTAAGAGTCGATTTGTTTTCTCTTGCGAATACAGCGATCGATATGACTGCTAATTGTCTAACACGTGTGAATAATTACCCCTCCTATACAATCCAAACACCCAAATGATTTCTTGGCCGCGGTTACACGACGCGTATGCAACCAAAACCAGTGGTCGCTTGCATTTCTAGCTTTTTTGCCTCAATCCCCCAATCCCCCCATACATGTTTTGATCAACTGCGTGGGATGCCATGGTGGCGCGAGTAGCGACTATTTGATGTCCGGTTAACATGGTGTCGCTCGGTTCTGATTGGCGTTTTAATCGGAGTCTTAGTTTCAGTTTCGGATTCTGGGCCTGTACATAAGACGCAGGTATTTGTGAAACAAGGAAGTGGTATTAATTTCTTCTTTGTTTCACAAATGCTTGCGTCCTACTATTCTGATTACACTAATTCTAGATGTATATAATAGTGCGCGCAAAACGTGCCTCTGTGGACTGTGATTCCGGCCAACCAATCAGAAACAAGCTAGATGATGTTGACCGAGCATCAAATAGTCGCACGTATGACGCGCACCTCTCAATTAAAGACGAGCCCACTACGATTCTTCAATCGGTTTCATTTTAAACTGTTAGTTTATACACTAGTGAACTGAATCATATTAAAAATATTCAGCATCGTTTGGCAGTTTTACGATACGGGAGGCCTCCAAACCGTTTAGTCTCGGCGTTTTGAACATTTCTTTTATCCCACTGCGACGTAGCCACATGGCACGACTGATAAGAATGAAATAACTAGATAGCACAATCATTGCCCAAAAGTAGTTTTATGAATTTGCTCCCCCTCCCCTGACAACAAAAAAAACAAAAAACAAATGTCATACAGTAGAAGTTGTTTTAAATATTTCTCCTCCGCCCCCACAGAAAATGTACTAAGCACTAAAGCCATGAACGATTGTCCAAACAAGTAGCCCAAGTCTACGTTAATTTCGCATGCCGGCATTCGACTATAGAACTTTACTTTGCTGTCCAGTTATTCGTAGAGATCAGTGGGGCCGAGTGCCAACGTCAAGGACCTAGAATAATTTCAGCAAACGCCAGTCATTGGTCAATTGGTGGTGACGTCAACTGCTGACGAACGCTACATAGTTCCCAGTCATTGGCCGGTGGATGGATGACGTCAGTCGGCTGAAGAAAATATAACGAACCTCGTACGTTTGCTGCGAACAAAAATCTTTGTCGGATTATTTCTAGTGGAGGACTTCCCCAACGGATTCGTCCCATTTACGAACTTAGACCTAGAAATGTGGCATAGAATCTGTTTGCAAAATTAGACAGATATCCGATAATTCGTTCAAACGCTATAGCGCGAACACACAGACAGACACCCAGACAGGCACCCAGACACCCAGATTGATAGACAGACAGACAAACCGTTCGCATAAGAGTCTAATCGACTCTAATAATATTAAAAAAGTTTATTCTATTTTATTTCATCCATTGAGGTTTGCAGTAGTCTTCACAGCCCACTTCTAGATATCATATGTGGGCAGCGTTGGGCTGTAAGCATCATAATTGTCATCCAGAGTCAATATTTATTTAATACTGCAACCCCTCACAGGCTTCGGTGTTTACCTGTGAAATATAGTTGAGTGCGGTGGTGTAAAGTTAGCGTCTGCCGTCCGTAAATAATTGTTTGGCCAGGCTGGCTACGATAGGTTTCCCGTTTTGACACCTATTGGTTTGCTCCTTATCCTTGCACGATTCCTTCCCTAAAAATGTCTCTTAGGTTCAAAATTACGCCAGTTCGTCTACACGATTAGTTTGCACTAGTTTTCTCACAGAAATAAATACACACTAATATATTTTTTCAAACCACGCACAGAAGCCCTAAATAAAGTAAAGGAAATGAAGACCCCCAAAAATAAAAGCATGGGAAAAAACAGCTGATCGGAAAAAGGTTGATAAATAAAGTCGATGGACTAAAAGCCTTTTGCCTGTTAACAATGAAGAGGGCAGCATTGGGTTTCAACTCGTTGCATTGTTGCAGGTTTTAACGTTGTTTGTTTCTAAAGAAAAGCATTAGTGTGAGTGACGGTTTTGGTATCTATTATCGTGGAATTCATTGATGTCACATAATTGCAGTACTAATGCTGCCAGGTTCGCGTTTGATGCCGTTACAATAGATGCTGGTGCGCATTGCTGGCACGTTGCTTGAATTCAGGGTGAGCATGCGGCATTCATGATACATTTTAAAAGTTTGCAGTAAAAACGTTAAGGATCTACATCTTTTACTTTGTACGCCTAGATTTAAAAGCTTACCCAACTAAGATTTTTTTTTTACATTTTTGTTTCATATACATTTCTGTTTGCATCTGAATTTCTTTAGTACTAATCCAGCAAAAACCAAAACTGGTATAAGAGAAGCCGCCAAGTTTAAAAAAAAGGTCGGCCTTTCAAAGTAGTGATATCATTCAACCAGGGAAAGGCCGC
>JAHWFP010205580.1:0-28072 GCA_023313725.1 Lithobius niger | reverse complement strand
GTGGCTACAAACCCCTGTGGCTTTTAATGCCGTAGATGTGTCATGCAGCCCCTCTTTGAAAATGGCGTTACAAACATTTCTGTCCCCAACCCCCTCCCCACACAAACACCCCTTTCCTTTTGATGAAAAGGGAAGAGAGGTCGATGAAGTCGGTAAAATAAGATTAAGTTGGTAACAGTTCCGTCTTCTTCCGTTCAAAATACAATTCCAGTTTGTAAACTTATTCATTTTCTCTTTTTTAGATAAAAAAAAAATAAATAAAAAATTGAACTGATCAGCCTAACTTTTATTTTTCTAGGGCGTAATATTTAAAAGGTTTTTGCATAAAATGAATTACTATAAAAAAAAATAAAAAAAATAAATACTTTATGACAACTAAATTATGTGACCCTTTCTCACACGGGCTTGTTTGTGGTCACAGAAGCTAGTCACAAAATGCATGTAAGCAGGCGGGTGTTTTTTCATTTTTCGTGCCCCCTACACAAATTTTGTGACGAGCCCCTGTCTGTGGCTTGCATAGCACGCAAAGCGCTCGTACAACAAGCCGCCGTTCCCCTCCCCAACCCCCGTGTCTCAAACTGGCACGCTCGGTATACCGCCCCGTTGGGGCAAACCCGACGATAAGGGAGATGGGGGCCGGCTCCCCCTTCTTCCCACTGTCGCCGGGTTTGCACCTAGGCAATGGTGCTATACGTTTTTTCATTAATTTTCGGTTCGCGATTTGTCCAAAGAACGAACAGAAAGAAAGAATGTTAATTTTTTAATCTACTTTTAGTATTTTTACGTGGGTGAGAATTTTTTTGCCCAATTAAAAGGGCGTGACTCGACTTGAACACGGGCCACGGATTAAAGATGCGGGGTGAGTGCTCTTTAATCTGTGCACGGGGCTTCACTGACGCCGACGAGTCCTTTTCGCTCTTGGGGAAGTTGTACAATCAATTTCTATTTATTTGTTCGACACGACTTTCTCTTGGAAATCTCAAGATTTCGAATGCAGTTACATTATAATGGAGAGCTACAAATCAAAATATGAATCGTTTCAAACTTCTGACACTTGTTACGCTTCAAATAATAGTGACGTCAACAATCTGAACTATCCAAACGATCAGTCAGATTTTTATATGGCTTTCGCCTTTCGTATTTCCCCCTCTTTAGTGTAATAATATGAATACTCACCTCTTTTTTTGGCGTGGGTCCGGTCATTGTTGTTAACGGTGGGCAGAATGAAGGACAGGCGGTAACATGAAACAAGTCAGTGACCCAAATTAAAAAAAAAAAAAGAGAAAATTAAAAATAAAAAGAAAATCGAAGCAGCGATGTTAAAAAGTTTGGCACCGCCAACTGGGACGAATTTTCTAAACACAATTATTTCGGCTGAAGCCAACTGAGATAAACACCACTATTACTTGAGAGGGGAACATTCCTCATGCGTCTATATTTGAAAGATTACTAGTTCTTGGAGAATGGAATTGGATTCCACGTTATGCGCGAAGCAAGTCATTTAATAACTGAAATATTGGTCGCGATTGTAAATCGAGATTTGCGCAAATCTCTGTTCAAGTTTAGGTTAAAGTCGAAGACTCAGGAATCGTTTCCGGTGTTAACTTTTGACTTACTACAGTAGGCCTTGTGTTTTCAAACTGATCTTCCGGCGCGAAACCACACGATGGACGGAGATGCTACAGGATGTTTACAGCAGATATTTACTAATCTACTACATCATGGAAAGTGCCCAAAATCTTGACAGCTGATATCAGGCGATATTAAGTTTCAGTGAGTAATGTTGACCTAACTGAGTTGTCGTTTAATTTCTCACGCAAGAAAAATCTGCGTCACATCCGTAAGTGAAAACGCCGACGTCTCCGTCAGGTAACTAATAAAACAGATCGTGGAAAGTGGAAACCCACCTGTGGGATTTGGTCATTACTGTTATTATCAACATTAGGATGGGTGGATAGATTATTAGTGAGCGTAGGTTTGTGTTGCTGAAGTGACTGCCGTTACTAATCCTAGCTGATACACGACCGTTTAAACTTTTTCTACAATGGACCAAACCAAATTCCTTCACCAGTTAATCAGCAAGTGACTCGACTGTGTAAAATACGTAAGCTTCGGGCCCCATTTGGGTTGCTAACAGCACTCCCCCAGACCCCCTAGCTAAATTTGTTGGGTAGATCCAAAAGTACTTTTCTCACTGTATCATCAAAACTAGTACGCATGTGATGTGTGGGTTTCTTCCATTTTTCATTGTTGAAAGCAAGAATTTATACATTCTTTTTGTTAGGTCACGAAATTCTATTTAGCACAAATTCCTTGATTTTAGCTTCTCATCAGTGGTACGATGATGATGATGCTAGTGGCTCTCCCTTTTGAAACAGGGTGTAGACCACCCTCCGTCACTTAATGGGTACAGTATTTAGGTGTCCCTAAAGATTTACGCTAGGGGCACTTTGGCTCCCACCTGCTATCGCACTGTCTACAATTACAGTTTGTTCTTTTAATTAGTCGGAATCTTATATCAGAAGTTATACAAGACGGTAAAGCCAATGGCTCAAGATGGGTTAAATAAATACGGATGCCTAGCCGTGTCAGTATGGCTCAGCGGTAGGACCTAGGCCTTTGATTTCAAAGGTCGCAGGTTGGATTTCCCGCTCAGGCAGTCTGACATATAAGTTCAAAAGGCAACCCGGTTTGCATCTGTATTTATTTATATCTAAAGTGGTAAAGAAGCACTACTTAGTTCGGTATTTTTCGGTGGGCCTAGATAAAATACGTCCGTTTCTGGGGGTTCATACTTGATCATAAGTAGCTACAGTGTAAGCAAGCTATGGCAACATGCTGGCTGTCATTGTGGCAGAACTGCTACTGTGTTGAAGATTTTACTAAACATGTAAGTTTGTCACAAATTGTTTGGTGTTAATTTCTAGTTTGCGATTTACCAATATTTTAACCACCTTTCTTTTTTTAAGGTGGAATGGACGAATGTCAAGATGACGATGCATATGAAAGCATCGAAGAAACGGAACCAGTGTTAAAAAAAAAGGGCTACTGAAAAAAACCGTGTTACGTCCCCATCAAGGCACACATCAAAGACTTCCGAAAATGTTCCATTGCAATCGTCTTACCTGCGTCCTCGGAAATTGCTGATGATTTCGCTTGCGTGTAACGTCATTGTCGTTGGCGTTTGGTTTGGATTTCACATGTTAATGGAACTGTCGAGCGATCGCTGTCTCTCAAATGTCAACGTGACTGCTCTCAATAGCAGCCTGACTGAAGCGGTTATCGGTCAAAGTGCTGCTATGCAACAGCTTTTTTCAGCCATAGACAAATACGTGCAGAATGCGTCAGTAGCATGTCTTTCCAGGTTTGAGGGTTCAGGTGTGCGTCCATTAGTTGTAGCCATTCACGGAGGCAGCGGCACTGGAAAAACATACATTGTTGATTTGTTAGCTAACCATTTTGGAATGCAGTGTTCGCGTCATTTTATTGTTCCATTGCACTTCTCCTCCATACACAACAAATCCAGGAACGCAGTATATCGAAATCAGATCATCACAGCCATGCAAATTCCAGCTTTGGGAGGATCCTGTCTCCTTCGCCTTTTGGTGCTGGAAGAGGCGGACGATATACCAAAAGGGGTTTTGTCGGGCTTAGTTACAGCATCTTTAACGTGGTCGAAAGCTTACGTGCCAACAGTAGTGCTGTTAACATCATCTTTAGGATCTCGGCTGGTTTTCGATTATATCGTTTCTAGTGAACAAAGCCGTAGTGAGATACAGCAAACCACGCTTTCGAGATTAGTAACAGAAGCGGCTGTAGCAGCAAACACGTCGTGGGGAGACACTGTTGCGAGAGGTAATCTGGTGCGCCGCAGTATTTACCTCTTGCCCCTGGAATCTCAACATGTTCAACAATGTATTGAAAACAGCTTGAAAGCACGAGGCTTTAAACGAAAGGATTGGGTCGAAACTATTTTGAAACATAGTTCCTTCGTAGATGGACGGCTAAAGAAATTTGCGCAGTATGGTTGTAAAACAGTAGAAGCTGATAGTACATACTGGACTGGAGCATAACGCTAAGTTGTCGCTATTACAGGTTCGACCCGTGAAGTCACTTACGTTATGTGTTTGCTCCATAGCGTCCAGAATTTGTATAAATAAGTATAGCAATTGTTACTTATACTTGCGGGTTTTTTGTTTGTAATTAATTTTATGTTACTGTTTGTCCGAAATGGTCTACCCTTCCACTTATTATTTTAAGCAACTGTGTACGTAAATTAGACCACTAAGCTGATTTCTTCTACAGTTTTCGGTGGCTTATCTAGGCTAGTTTAGCTCATTTTTGGCCAGCTAAAAAAATTGTTGGCCAACTTCACCTAGCAATGTTTACGGCTAATTTGCTGCTCGTTTACGGCTTATAGGCTATAAGTTTTTCAAATGCCTTTTCAAGCTTTGTTTTTATTTAACATTCATAATAAAATTAGAATATTAAAAAAAAGAGCGGAAATTATTTTTTGTTGTAGGCCTATCGTAATTAAATTAAAATTTTTGAATACGGTAATTACAATAACGGACAAAACTTAAATCTAATGTTGTAATCCTAAAGAAAAATACTGCAGCAAATGCTCACTACAACTGAACTAAGACAATGTCATGTTAACGTCAACGTTATAATGAAGAATACTCCTGATAGCTGTGTCCACAACATAAAATTCAGCATTGTTTTTTTTGCATTAGCCATTGCCGACAAAAAAAGATGAGGTGGCGTGATAGTGGAGACCCGAGCACGTCACAGGCTAGGTGATCTCATCCATGCGATAAGTTAGTTCAGGCCATTCTGTTAGAAAAATACAAGAGTGCTGTACGGACATTAGTGTACAAAGTTACTTGAACGTTTCAACTACTGGATGCAAAATCGTCTTGGACTAAATGCGCCTAATTTAAAACGTTCAAAAATAGTATAACTAATAGTTGCAGGGACTGAATTCAACAAATAATAAAGTTAATTTAAAATGTTTTTTTTTTCGTTTAGTCATGTAGTGATAGGATCGTATGAATTTTTGTCGGCTGTATGGTTGCATTTTTTTCAGCAGCCAAACTTAGCGGCAGACGTAAACTTTATGGTGTATGTTCGACTTGCTCAAAATGTACAGCACGGCAGCTAATGCTGGTGGCGTAGGGGACAGTGTAAATAGATTTGAATAGACTATCAGGTCACAAAAAATTAATTAAGTTGTTCTCAGGAGTGCATGCATTGTTATCTTATCGCATGATATACTTTTTATGAAATTGTCTAAAAAAAAATTCGGATCAAGCATAAGCGCTTTCATCAAACACTTAATGGAGCTGATGACCACATCAGCTGTACGTTTCATTCACAATTTCACATGATTGCCTCGAAACAAATTGAAAGGCGTTCAGAGGCACGACTAAAACCTTGGATCTAAACAATGACTTTTTATCAAATGTCAACTTTTGCAAGCTGATCCTTCCATTAAAACATAGATGTAGGCTCCACAACAAAATGTAAGCTACTGTTTTTGTTTGGTAGAAAAAAAAAAAAAGACCTCGTCTCTGCATCTGAAAAATCACGACTAACGAGTAAAAAGAAAAAACACCACCCGCACTCGTATCAATTTTTTTAGTACAATTTTGAGAACCACTTAATTAATTTTTAGTGTTTTATACAAATGCTCAGGTGTAGGCCTATTTTTTGGGGTCAAATGTTGATGAAGTAATTAAAGTGTAGTTTGTTGCTAATTGAAAATTCGTTGCAGCTGACTTCTAAAAATGTTCAGTTTTGTGATGGGTTTGTTTGGATATAATTGTCTGGAAAATTTTCATTAAAATGTCAGTTTTACAGTATAAGTGTTATAAATAGGTGTCCACTTAACACAATGCTGCCAATTTTATACAGTATGGTTGTAGCAGTAGTGACATCACACGTTGCCCTTCTGCATTCACTCGCACTATTAAGTTTCTCGTGTTACACACACTGCTGTTTTATTCACGGAACTGTAGTGAGCGTTACACTGTTAACATCACACAAGAAAACTACAATCTACATTCTGTCATAGAGAAGAGGAATGCTGTGAGACAGGCCTAATACCAAAATTTGGGATAAAACCATAACCTGATAAATTAAGTTACCGGTGAATTTTTTTCAGGCTTCCGACCATCATCCACCAGCGAACCCGCTCTCGTTGCACCACTACCTTGGAAACTCGCTTCCGCAACGTCTTCCCCGGCAGAAGTGCATGCTCTTCTGAAACAAGCAATCAAGAAAAGCCCGAACTCCCTTCGCCCCGGCTTTCACAGCTCCATTTTCCTTCATCCCAAGAAATCCGGTGGCTAAGTAACCTTCAATCTGAAACCTTGGCCACCAGGGCTTACTAAAGTCTGCGAGGGCTAACTATAGGGTCTGTCATGGCACTTTCCTAGAGGCCATCAGGACTAACTAAAAAAAAAAAATCGTTATCATTTCATGCAATGTTTTAAAACCCTAGGGAGCGTTCAAGTATTTCATTAAGAAATTGGAAATTGTGACCTCTCCTTCCCCCTCGTCATCCCCACCAGTATTACATCATTTCTAACTTTACCCCCCTCCCCTACTCGAAGGGGTGTTTTTATGAAAACCATATTTTTTTTTAACTGCGGTAGCAGTGCTTTACGTCATCAACTGGCCACTTCCCCCCTTCCCGCTAGTAATCGTCACCAGTAGCCGAACCCCCTCCCGTTTATGTAATAGTTGAATAGCTCGGCTCACAGAGGTTTCACGGACTTGTGGTTGGGCTTAAAATGGACGCCTTCACTTCATAACCATGCTCACACATAATTTAGAAAAATGTTTGAAGGCAGTGTGGACTCTTATCTTGTTATAAAAAAATTCAGCAAAGACGCACAAAAATAAACATTTACAATTACGAAATAAGTAGCCAAGGCGAAGCTGACCATAATTTTTGCTATGACTAACAGCGCGGATGGGAAGCAAAGCAATGGTCGTGCAATATGTCTCTACTTGGTTTTGAAGTAGATGTGTGTCACTAATCACTGTGCCACAAAATCTCAAATGTTTGTTTACTAATAACGGAAATATTGAAGATGCGTGGAACTTGTACACGATAATCTCTATAGGTGTTAACAGGAGCTGATGAACAAATGTATTCATTTTTTCCTGGTTTTAATTCTTAGTTTTACAAAACAATTTTTTCCATTTAAGAAAACGCGTAAATTCTTTTGTTTTTTCTGGTGTTTTTATCACTGGGGAAACTTGGCAAAGGATGCTGCCGATCCTAACTTGTTTGTCGTCTGCTGCTTTTGTGAAGTGGGTAGGCTTGAATTTATGTTGGGTGGGGTAAGGGTGGAGGTTTACTGAACTTAAAATATCGGATTTTATTAAACGAGTTACATAGCAGGGGATCCACCCTCCTCCGCCTGTCCTAAAGATAGGTACTGCCCCGCTGTGTATAGCTACAGTCCTGATGGAAGTAATCAATGTGACCAAGATATAAACTTATTGAAAATGATGTTAAGCAAGTGCACTCGTCCCTAAAGGGTTAGCATGGTCCGGTTGCTCATACTTTTTTCAATTTTGAGTCTCCGACACAGTGAAAAGAAATGCATTTATTTTTCTGTCGACTAGTGCGTGAAAAAAATTTCCTGGAATTGATTGAAACTGATCGAGGGATTACAATACCTTAATGCCAGCCTGGGATTGAATGCCCCATTTGCTACAGGGCAAATGTGAACAGTATGTACTCCCACTATTTATGGTCACAAGAATATGGAGGTATTAATTCACATTAATGCAAAGGAGTTGGTGCCACAGTTGTGGTTTTATTTTATGAAGCTGTCTGCATGACGATTCGACTCATTTTTTTATTGCGGTGAATAGTAGAACATGACCATCATGAAATATAAATTTCACCTTACTAACCAAAGTTACTACAGTGTATTTTCTCCCTCCATCCCAAATATATTTTCTGCACATGGGTAAGAATGCACCGATGTGACAATTCTGATGTCTGATTCCAGAGTTGAAAAAAACAGTTGCAGATGCAGTATCCAATTTGTATGTATTGTGGCCGAAGTTAGTAAAGTTTCATTTCTTGTGAAATCAGATATAATTTAGTGGATTTCATAAACAAAATTTAAAATTTCTGGGCATCTGTCACAGAATGATTTAATAAGATTGTGGATATCCGATGTTATAACATTTGCTGCCTAACACCAATGAAGCAAAAAAAAAAAAAAAAAAGGCAAGATTTCTGATACCAATATCATTGCATCACTACACATAAGTTTATAGGATCATCCCCTGTCTGTAGACAAATCTGTTTTACCAGCATTGGTCTGTGATTAGGGATGTGCCGCTACCGATTACTGTCAAAACGGAATGCCGATAACTGCCGACATACCACTAAATAATGAATATTTTGCAAAAAGTGAAAATGTGATGCAGTTTCTGCTGCCGATGTACTACAAGAAAAAAACTTATATTTAACGTAGCCTCATAAAAATATTAAAGAAAATTTTAAAAAATGTGTAACACAAAGCTCTTTTTCCCTGCAGCTATTTTTCCCAGACCTTACTTACCCCACAAAAAAAGTGCACCAAGTCAAATATTTACTGCACAATTGTAAAGATGTAAAATTATAAATTATGTGAAAATGTTCATATTAATTAATGAACAGACAAGCACTTTACGACATATTAGTCCTAAAATACCAGTGTATAGCCGTTTTTCTTATATATTTGCAAGCCACGTTTGTTTAGAACTAAGTTAAATGATTTTTAATACATTACTTCAGAACGGATAGTGCTGGCGAAAAAAGGAACAAAATGGTGTATTTGAACGTCAAAATTGGTCAATATTTAGCAAAGTTATCATAGTTTCCGTATACGTCGAAAAAAGTGTGGCGCATATTTGAGCCAATACGGTGTATCGGCACATCGAAGTGGACATCGGCGGTACCGATATATCGGAATTGCCTCCGATAACTGGCAATACCAATATGAATCCGATAATCGGCACATCCCTATCTGTGATTACCACTTGGCTGTACTTGCAGTTTGTTCAGGCTTTCCAAAACCCCCTAAAAAGCCTACAGGGGCTTTCTTGACATTCAGATAGTGAGGTGTGTGCAACCGTGCATTTGTCTGACAATCACCCACTTTGGTTTTACATTGAACTTCCGTTCATCTTGAAGCGCAAACCAAAAGTCGGTGTAAAATTCAGGTGGGGTGGGAGTGCAAAATTCCCACCTGAATTTTGCACTGACTTTTGGTTTGGGTTTCAAGATGAAAGTAACAACCTTGCATTTAGGGTAAAACTGGTAACCACTTGTCACAGTGGTATTGTGAAGACGTTATGTAAAAACGCTACCACCAAGGAGTACACACTGTTCACATTACATTTTCGATGACTGTCTTCAGAAACCGCCTTAGGAGAACGAAGAAGATTGGACGCTCGACTGAAATCAGTGGTGCAACAGAACAGCGCTCATGTCAATATCCACCAATATGAAATGTAGTTTTCTAGTTGCCGTTTCGAAAATATCCACTACCTGTAAATTTTGCATTCAGTTCCTGCAATGCTAGTTTCCCTGGAATATTTAAACTCTTTAGATCCGCCCAGTGTCGCCACCCATCTGCAGCACAGACCCCTCCTTAAATGGTGTCACGGCGTAAGCCAGCTATCCTTTGTCCTCCAGCCCGTACAGTTGATCCGGTTGGCTCTGCTGTTTCCCCTTGACCCGAAAGATTTATTGATCCTGGACCTGATGCTCTCATCCAAGCTGGTTGTCCATCCTGGTCATCAGTCTTCTTCCGAAAGACGAAGGACTCGAAAGATCCCAAAGGATTGACCTACGTCGAAAGATCTTGCCTCCTCCTGCTTTACCCGTAAACTCGTCGGTTTCTACCCATAAACCCTCCGACTTGCTTCCCGGCGTCACATCATCTTCTCAATGTGGACGGTTGTCTTCCTCACCTTATCTCTTTGGAACTGTAAACTTTGAAACGTTATTTGGCTTACTGCCCACAGCCCATCGATTCCCCCACGCAACACCTCTGGTCACCGTCAGCTTTCGGCGAAAGACTTCCACGTCTTGTTGAACCCATCCTAACTGCTCACGAAACCATTTCCATTTAACCTTCGCCGAAAGATCCGGGATTTGTCGTGTTTCTCCCGAAAACTAGCATGATGTTTCTCCTTCTCCGTCGTCGACCCAGCCTTCACCGTCCTTCTTTCGTGGAAAGCACATGTTGACTACTTCACGTTCTTCCGCTGCCTCGCCATCCGGGATGACCTCTCTCTCCTTCCTTCGCAGTTATTCCGTCTGAACTGCAGCTTTTCGCTCCTTTGAAGCACTTCACCTTTAGCCATATACCCCCATTTTAAGCCTCGAACACCAAAATTTTATCTCTCTCCAACACGTTGAATAGGTCGTTCTAACTTTTTCAACTCCCGTTCTCTACAGTAGCCCCACCGCTCGTCTCTTTGCTCCACGGCAAACAGCCTTTCAACCGCCTTCCCATCTACCTGTATGTTGAAAGACTGAAAGTTTCACTCACCGATGTCCTGAAATCTGTTGGAACGCAGGTTCATGAGACCAAAAGACCGAAAGTCGGTAGGACCGTGAAGCTCGAATGACCCTAACATCTGTCATGCAATACAACCACAAATCAAGACCACCAACGATGCTCTCCGCTCCCCCATCTCTTGGGATCTGATCTTTCACGATCTTCCCACCTTTGTCTCGGCTCTTCACCACAAACAAACTTGCGCCTTACGGACGCCTTGTACGCCCAACTCCATCTCGGCTTGGATTAATCGTGCTCGTCACCTTCGACATTCGTCATCATGGTATCTAAACAAAGAGGTGGTTCTGCTGCTCCTCCCTCTAACATCCGAGGATGGTAGCCAACAAAGGCAAGATTTCCCGACACCTGCACTGCGATTGTATCTAAAAGGAAAAGCCACGACCCACACACTACTTGGTCAAACCCACTGGTTCTGCGACTTCAACAATGCCTCATGCACAATTTGCCTCTCCATTCCCCCCAAACAACCCTTCCAAATGTCAATCTAGTAGCAGTCGCCACTTGGCCAGTAGACCTTACAAAGCACTCGCCATTTCACGATTTCTACTCGCCACATACCAAATACGTCTTGTATGATGAAAGGTTTCTCTAATTTATGCATTAACAAAACTGTGCAATTTTCTTAAACTCCAGTATTAATGCAGCAACTCCAGTTATATAGCCCTTATAAATCTGAGCATAACGCCACAAACCGTTCGTCTTTAACTTGTACGGTTCCAGAGATTCCCCTTTTTTAGTGGCATGCTCTGCAGCTAGTCGCCATTTTGGCGAGTAAGGCTAAATCCCAAGTCGCCAACTATTTATTTCCACTCGCCAAATGGCGAGTGGCGACCGACATTGGGAAGGGTTGCGGCCCCAAAGACTGGCCCTTTGTTTGTTGGAAAAATTTAGAAGCCAAAACCAGATCTGAACAGATGAAACGCAAAACAGAGACAGAACGTCTCCTGGCTGTATCTGATTGCACTAACAAAATGGATCCAACCACCACCACCACTCTTTTTGCTATGTGCATGCATGAATCCAGTTTAACTGGGGAAATGAGTAATTTTAAAAGCATTACACATTTTATATTCTGAAATGTTGATTACATTATGTACAAACTGGGTTTCCTATTAAATAACCAATTGAGGAGAAACCCAACCCTTGATGATTTATATTACCTTACAGGTTCTAAAAGGGTAACACTATGTACACTGTGTAGATTCCTACCGACGACAAAAAAAAATACAACACACACTACAAATTCTCAATGAAAGCACTGTAGCATGGTGAATTATTGAAAGCCCTCTTTTATACTACCGTAAATCACCTATTTAAAACAGCCCTCGCAAAGTTTCGGCCCACCCCTAAAATGCTTTTAAGGTCAGAAATCGTGAAATTACGGCGTTACCGTGGCCCCCCCCCCCCCCCCCTACGATCGCAATATTTCTGCTAGAAATTGACTAAAAGCTTCATTATATACATACCAGGAAATCCAATATTTTATCCCCTTAAATTGTGGTTTTTCTGCATCAAAATTAACTAAAAGCTCTTCATACATAAAGCAAACTAAATAAACTAGAAAACTAATCAACTAATTCCTGAAAAAAATGAGAATAAAGACACTGCGTTACTGCTAGACAGAACCTAGATCACGTAAACGCCGAATTTTTCATGATGGGTTCGGCCTAAACGCACTCCCTGGACAGAAATAAAATTCAATAGGCAATTTACGGTAGTTACGATTGGTTAAACGAATTTATGAATAATGTACATCACCACTCAACGAATCATACGACATAAACTTTTACAGCAGTACTAGCTGGAAATTCCCACGCATCCAATAATGTTAAAAAATTATTTGTCTTTAACTTCTACTTTAAACATGGCACTATGGTTCAGTCATCAATGATCAAGTCCAACTTCTGTGATATGTGCTTACAGCCAGTCTTTGAATAGAGATATAAGCGATCTGGATAAAATGCTAGTTGGTCTACAACACTTTCCACTAATTCCTCATCCAGACGCTGATTCCGTGATCGCAACTCCTGACGAATACACAGTTTAACGTGTCTTTTTTCCAATGGCAGGAAAGGAATGTAGAAGTCAATAAGATGCTTTTCAATAATGTCGCTATGCTGTAGGCCACCTGCAAAAAAAAAAAATTGAAATTATCTTTCAGTACTCCCCTTTTGGTGGTAGATTCATGTACTACGGAGAGAAATAAAAACAATTCCCAAACACACAAAAAAACTAGTTTTAGAGATGTGAGGCGAGCAGAGCACGAAAGAGTGGTCGTATGTTTGCTCTCTGAATCAAAAAGATGAAGGTCGAAATGTGTCACCAACCTAAGTACAGTGAACACAAAAACCTTTGTCATCTTTTTTCGTCGGTGTGGAATTATTTTGTCTGTTGTTTATGTTTGACAGCATTCTCAGAATTCCATGCACTAATGCTGGCTGAATACCTATGAATTTTTGAAAATCTGTTTAGTTGAACCTGTTTAAGATGACCAGGTCAGGCTAACGGCAATCAAGTTGTAGCGTGAACGGCATCCAGCCATACCTACCCTGCTACCGACGTTAAGTGTCTGTTCTATTGCAACCTTCTGATGAAGAGTAAACAAAATTAGGGTTAGGCTCTCATATATCTTTTTATTTATTTATTTAGCATCTAACCTTGTATTAAACGAAGCAAACAAATAACAGGCCTAACAAAGAAAACCGACAAACTGAATCAATTTTAAAATCTTATCCGGTATTTTTTAAGCAGAAAGAATTCTAGTACAGGTTTGTACGGGACCTGGGAAAAGAAAAATAGGAGTAAAAAATCAGGGAAAATCGAAACTTAAGCAGAAAGTCGGGGAAAAGTCACGGTAAATTTTGATTACGGTAGCCCTAAAATCATGTAAATATTATATGCTGAAGCAGGTAGCCTATTACATTAAGTTTGGTAGTTAAATTATGACGCTAAAGGTCAGGGAAATGTGCAAAATCTGATCAGGGAAAACCTGGAAAAGTCAGGGAAATTCTAACCAAAATTTTTGTACGAACCCTGTAGTAAGGCCTTGGGTAAATCCCAAGTGCGAAACGAATACGGTTTCAGCAAGCGAAATAGCAGAAACGTCTGTTTCGCTTGCTGAAACCGTATTCGTTTCGCACTTGTCATTTGCCCTAGCAAGCGTAGCCTAGCTCTCATCCACAAAGTATTCTCTACTGACGAGCCCAAACAAGGGCGAAACAGTCTGTCTAGAGATCTTTGTGGGTGAGAGCTAATTGATATTGGGTAAATCCGTGGATACCAAACTAGAAAACCTCCAACCAAGCCAAAGGCCAAGAAAATAACCAAAATAAACCCCAAGCCTGATGGTCCCTCACACTACCATGAATATGATAAAAAAAAAAAACCTGACAGCTTGAAAACCTTACTATAAACACCCATGATGAGCTTCTGGACCTCCCCCAACAATGATCTGGATGTATACTATGCACTCAGGAAATTTGGTTGTCACATTTTCGGCCCCCAGAGGTTTGGCATGGGCTTAAAAGAGCCGCTTTGGCCTTATCAGATTGATTTAGGACTATGACAAATTTTCAGTCTTTTGACTTCGATAGTAAAAAAATATAGGAGGCCATGAATACCACAAACTGTGATTTTGAACATCAAAGAACCAAGATATGATCAGGGAGTCGGGGACTAATACTAAATAAACCTTTTATAGCCTGATGAAGCCAACAGTGAGTTGTTGAAAATTTGCTGTACATACAGTATTAGAAGTGTCGAGTTTGTGGAAGTGTCCGTGTTTACTTGTTGAATTGAAAATTTTGAAAAATCATCACTATACCTTACAGGGGCTATTGTACTTTTAACGTAAACTATTTTCATGAAAGAAGGAACAAAACCTTGCACTTACAGAATGAAATGGCAAACAATACAATATAAAAAGAGAACACAGACAATAAACACAAATAGCAATTTCTTACCTTCTTCATTAAATGCCCCTTGACTAATGAGTGTCTCCATGTCTTTCATTGTAATATCTTCTCGTACTTTCCCCTCCTTCCAAGCAGATAAGGCCATTTTGGTTATGTCACTGCCACCAGTATTGCTAAATAAAAGTAATTATTTGAGTGACAAATTTGTGGAGTTGAGCATTTAAGTACTGTACTGACAAGTGTTTTGCAAGACGAGCAATCCTCTCTGCTACATGCATGGTGGAAATGACAAGAATTGCATTACAGGAATGAAAACACTTCTTCCATTACACATAAAAACATGTGGAAGGAACATTGCATTTTTTGAGTAGGGAAAATGGAGGATTCTGCTTCAGCGTCCGTGATTATCTGGCCCAGCAATTAAGATAATTACCTGAGGAAAATGAATATGCCACGTCGAAAGTTGTGCTTGTTGACATGCTCATGGTGGTCGAGGAAGGGCTTGATCGCGTCTATCAGCCCAGGTGGCATTTTATCCATTTCATCGAATATAAAAAGTGATCGCTCACAAATCGAAACGTTTCCCTGGATCCAACTCGCCAAATTGTCCTGCGAAGAAAAGTTGCATGAATGCACAATGGCAAAGAATTTCCTGTAAACCTTTCTGTAAAAAGTGAGAGAAAATTAAGCAAACACCTACTTTATATTCAACAATTCGCTCCTTGTGGGGAAAGTGCAAAGTCGCAACAAACAGATGAACATAGTCACTTTTCATGCCCCTAACAAACAAATGCTCTGCAATCATCTGACTGACAAAATTCTTGCCTCCTCCTGTCCAACCATGAAATGACAGCACCAGCGCTTTGGAAGGATTGACTCGTCCAAGATGGCTCTTTAATGCCTTCAGCACAGTACGAGACACTAAATGCTGGCCATGAAGCCTTTTTTGCATTTCTATTTGTAACCCTGAAACATAACAAGAAATACTTTGAGAAATACTTATCTACCGATATCCGCATCACAACCCTCTTGTAACAATACAAGGATGCAGGAACACAACAATGAACGGGGTCTGAGAACTAATTCTCAGCACTTGTTCATTGTTTTTAACGAAACCCATGTTACACGTCCCATTGTGTAAATTAAATCTTATTTTTAAAAGGGAAGTTATTTTTCACCATAATAAATACTGAAAACGGGCAATATCAGTAATTTTTCAAGCATTAAAATTCATTACAATATGACAGCCATTGTGAAACTTTAAAGTTGCTCCTTTAAAATTTCCTTAAAAACTGTATTTTCGGCGGTACATTTTTGTTTACTTGTGGAGATGGTTAGTCTCCATGTAAAATATCGGACGCATCGACAAAGACGCCCGGAGACAGCAAACCAACAAAAAGGGCGGGGGGTCGGAGGACCTTTTTTTGGGACGTGCCTTATTTTGGCCTAATCAGTGTTACGGAACATCGGAAAAGCCTTTGTTAAACGTTTTTGATTTTGTTTTTTTATGGATTTTCTTCATGAGTCTGTCTACCAAAAGGGCGAGAAGGCAAAGAAAAGGGGGAGGGATTCAACCCCAATAGCCCCAATGTGCAGGCGCCCTGCGCACCGACTTCCAACACAACCATCAGCGAGACGTTTCTGCTCTTTCGCTTGCCGTATTCGTTTCGCCCTTGACAACCATCTCCAACATTATACTACGTGATCTCTTTCGAATTATCTCCATCAATTAACAAATCAAACAAATCCTCGAATACCAAATCCGAAGCTACAATAGAACACTATACGCAAAAGAAAACCCGTCTTGCATTGTTGGACTACTCCACGCACTACACCATTATTGGAGTCTCGTGCTTCTTCATTGTCGGGCAGAGATGCGGACATTGGTAGATAAATAAGTTATTGCCTGCTTCCCTCGTGCAAAGAACTAACAATCGCTCGGGCCTGTGGCCCTCGACATTGTTAGTTCTCAGCATTCAGGAATCAGGTGATAACCTATACTAACGCATAAGAAAAATAAATGTTGCTAACAAATGTGCAACCTTAAGAGAAACGAGAAAAACCCATCTAGTCTCAGGCATTTCCAGAAAGATTAAACATTTTGCAGTCTTACATTTTCCCATCAGAATCAAGATTATGTTGCAGACATGGTGGGCTGGCAGTGAAGTTGCCCCACTCACACAGGCCTTACGTAGACTGTAGGGATGTGCAATACTCGAAAAATTCGAGCAGAGCCGAGTATGAAAATTGTACTCGAACTCGGCTCGCTGCTCCCATCCATACTCGAATCTAGCAAAAATGCGATAACTTCATCAATTTTTGACCGATTTTGACATTCCAATATACCAAATCGATCGTCTCGACGAGAGCTTTCCAATGGTGCACATTAAAAGTCAACGGCAACTTCTAAAGGTAAAGTGAATTTTAGGTGTGAAAACAAGTTAAAATTGTTGGTCTACCATACCATAGCCTATTCTAAAGTTGGAATGGTAGGTATCCAACTATCCGTGGTAAGGTCTCTCAAGTCAGGTGTTCTAATCCTAATCTAGACCGTCATTAGTGAGAACCTTGTGATTCATAATTAAAAATAAAGTTCACCATTGACCTTTATATAGTACGACACCAGCAGCAGCTCCCCTATCAGTTAGGGATGGGTCGGTTTCAGTATCGGTTTTTGTCACTCTCCACCCCAACCAGATATTTCTATTTTTTTTCTTGTAACAGTAGTATTACTGGCTTCGAATTCGCTCCTGCTTTCACTTTTAGCAGCGTCATAGACCATGGGTCATGCTGTGGCACCATCTTCCTCTATTTTTTTTTTAAATGACTACGAGCTTTTGCGTAGAAAGTGATAATTATTAAAAAAAAATCCGAATCGGTTTCAGTAAAAATCGAAAATTCGGTTTCGGTTACCGACCCATGCCTACCATCAGTTGCAGGGGAGCCTCTGCTGACGCTATATAAAGGTCCATGATGAACTTTTTTTTTAAGTTCAAGTGTGGATTACAAGGTTCTTACTAATGACGGTCTTAGACTTGCTGTAAAACCATTTTTTTCAATGTAGCCTACATTAGCCTAGATTCTTGGCCTAGGCTATTATAGGATTTTCAAGTTTTACCAGTATCATTCGTTTTATAAAAAATAATTACACAATAGTGAGGGGGGGGGGGCAGCATTGTGTGCTAAGTCCCGAGGGAAGGAATACTGTAAAAAAAAAACTCGTGTATAGTTGCATGTTGTGACGTCATTGCAGAGCCGATTGGAAGAGGCTTCAAAAGTTCAAAGCTCACACTTCACCACAAAGATTGAACAAAAACCCTGTCCAGCCCTAGCTGAAGCAATGTTAACCTCGTTTCGTTTTTGCGTGTACTTCTGATGAAGGTGGACGCTGCATAATTCCACCAAAAATTCAAACGAAAATTTCACTGGTTGGGAAACACTGCACTAGGAACAGACAGGCATAATAAAAAACATACAGGGTAGTGTCCATGTCACTGAAAGTTATACGCAACGTCTGCACACTATGTATCTGCACAACACAAAGAATAGTGTCGGCATACCACATTTATCCAGGAGTGGTTTACAAGTAATGCGTGCTTGTAATTACTTTGGTCTCACATTTCGTCTGCGAGTGTTGATCACGTAGTTAATTGCTGTCGACAAAGTGAACTCGGCCATCTAGTAGGGTCGTTACGATTATTCATCGCCTTCGTGAACTTGCCACGCTTTTTCCTTAGGTGCTTTGATCATCCGTACGCACTCGGTGTGACCTTTGCGATGCACTAATGAATATACTGCCATTGGACGATCGGCTTTGTCCGCTTCATTCGATTGGTTTGATGATCATTTGGTGTGCAATGCGTTGGACTCCCTGCTGGGGTCGCCACCGCTAACATTGTCCTCCTTCCACATCAAAGATGTGTGCACCGCCCTCTTAGTTTCTTTTATGGACATTGCGAAGGTGGTAATTGTTCTTACGACTTTGACCACCTTGTACGGTCATTTGAATACAGGTGCCAATTTCTGGCTGAAGCCTTTCGTTGCATCCGACTTCGAATGATTCATCATTTTTTCCAGGTCTCCAGGTTTGAACTCGACATCTCGACGCTGTCAGTTATAGTTCTCTTACATCGTCTTTGCATTTCATTGACGTTGGTGAGTGCAAATTCATATGCCCTCATTAGGGATGTGAGAGTAGACAAATTTTAATTCGAGTCGAGCCGAGCCGAGTTTGCAACAGATGAATCGAGTATCGAGCCGAGTTCGAGTATTTTATAGGAATATTTTGTTTGCAAGTTTCCCTTTAATTTGTTAAGAATATAGGAACAAAGATGGTGCGTAGTTGACTGTGTTGGTCATAGTTTTCCAGTTTTAAGGATATAACTTGAAAATGGTTTCAGTTATTGACTTTTAATCTGCACCACTGGAAAGCTCTCGTCGAGACGATCGATTTGGTATATTGGAATGTCAAAAACGGCCAAAAATTGACGAAGTTATCGCATTTTCGCCAGATTCGAGTTTTTCGAGTACGGACGCGAGCAGCGAGCCGAGTTCGAGTACAAGTTTCATACTCGGCTCGGCTCGAATTTTTCGAGTATCGCACATCCCTAGCCCTCATTGTTGTTTCTTTCCCAGTCTTCATTCTTGTCTTCATTAAACTGTTGACTTCGTTGATGTTCTAGTGGAGCATTATGCTATCTAATGATCCTTTTGGATCCGTCATGTAGGCATGAAGTAGGGTGTTTCTCCGCACTTCAGGCACAACAGCACTGACGGGCTGCTCTTCACATCTCCTTGGGTCTGGGAGTTTCCCGGAGTTCTACTTTGTTGCATCTCTCATTAAGTAAAGATATAGATCAGTTATCGGCAACACAGAATGAAGCTGGCTAGCACTTTCTCCTTATATCTCGGCATTAGAGCAAAGGGCTAGGCTAAACTTTGCCGTTAGCCTTAGCAGTTGTAGGTGAAGTCTACTTCCCAGGCGTTGCTCACCAGTTTTGTATCTCTGCATTTAAACTTGCAAAACAATGTTAAAATAACGCTACAAAACTTTGGTGCCCAGTTAGCCAAATGACCAATCACGTAGCACTGACCCTCAGTACGGGATTTTGGAACTTGGGGGTTTAAGAGAAAAAGCTCACGTCTGCAGCAAACGTCAAAACGTTTGCTCTCAATGTTGAGAAGGCCACGAGCGAGGTACCATCGAATGCAGCGGCAGCAGTTAATCCCTTCGCGTTCCCGTTTCTCCTCACAAATGGGTACTATCCAAATGTGACAGTTTATTACTTACATGTTCGTATGAGTCTTGTCTGCAAGGTAGGAGGGGCATTTGCCCTTCTGGCCTTCTTCTCAACCCCCCCCTCCCCCCCACACACACACACACAAAAAAAAACTGGTGTGTGGAAAATGTACCATGCCCAGTGGCACAGGAAAGAGGGTACTTATGGACAGGGGGCCTATCCACCATTAATGAGGTTTGTATCATTGCAGATTCTATCTCTCATTTTGTATGAAAAATGGGCAAGCCAACTAACTATACTCACCTTCTAAGTCGGGTTTGATCCACTGTGCGTTACAGCATTCACCATACTTGCATTTTAAAAACTCGTAACCGGCATAAATGCCTGCAAGTCCAGCTCCCCCTCCTACCATTAATCCCCAACTAAAGGGTTCAATTAAGGCAGAACAGGGATAATTTCCTGCCAGCACCAAAAAACACAAAGCAAAAACACTTCCTCGCCTCAGAATCATGCTGAACCACGGGACAGTCTTTTAAGTTTCGATTTCTGAAAGTATCATCGTGGAGTGGTGGAGTTATCAATCAATCAGAGGCTGGGACTCTCAAACGCAAGGTACGCGGACCCAGTTCGCGTTTACAGTAAGGCCAGTTGCGAAAGAAGCTGTGGTTATTACGCTATTTATCTCATTTGGCATTGGATGAAAATGCCCTTATATAGCATCACGCTCGTTCACACATAGCCGAATGATTTTTTTTTATAATGGGCTTGCAGCCTACCACCAGAGAGGGTAGAGTTTTACTCTACCCTCTCTGCTACCACCGCACACGCAAGAATCATAATTTTGTAAGGAAATGTCCCTCTGTTACCACGGTATCTCAAAGTTTAAGAAATATGAGTAAAAAACGTTCAACGTGAAGAGATGATATTACGCATGATTATTCATGAGTCTTTGGAACCGATGTCCTTGTGTGTCAGAGTTCCAGTAAATCAGCGGGGAAAGCCCGGAATGAAAGACGCCGTAAACGAACGACGTGAGTGTTTGTATAGTTGGCAGTATTTCGTTACTAATTTATGTGTTTTAGTATTTGATTTAGGCCATTATGGTAATTAGTAAGGGAAGGATAAGAAGTAGCTTGTGAAATGGAATAACATTCCTAATGGTCTCGTTTGTAAAATTGTGCGTTGTCCGTGCTTGCCCTTTGGAGCATGATGGTAAAATGCAAGCCCTTATTAAATTTTAAAAAACGAAACTAAAACTAAAGGAGCTAACATAGGCGTTGCAAAAAGTTGGTATAATTCTTTTAGAAGATCTGTGTAGTGGACGTCAAGCTGTTTCCGTTTTGGGCTGGCTTGTCTTCTATCCTATGCCAATGGGTGGGTCTTATTTTCATGACTGAAATTCTTTTACCGGGATAATGAATGTTGTAGAGTTTCCACTACAAGTAAAGTGTAAAATTTAATCGGCACATTGTATCAAGAATTGTATCAATGCATTAATTTTAATTATTGCATGCGACTTGACCAATACGGGAAATTATTTTTGTATTGTATAACACTTTTTTTTTTTTCATTTTTTTGGAGAACTTTTTTTTTTTTTTATGGATTCTCTATGTTTATGTGTTGCCACTTTTTTTTTTAATTATCGGATTACGATCGTAAGGGGCACAGGGTACTTCGGGTTCGGTGTGCCCTTCCAATGGCAGAATCAATAATGACCAAAAAAAAAAAAAACACGTTGTAGGAAACAGTTTGAAACGCACTCATAATCGTCAAGTTCAAGTTCACAACAAAACCACAACACTCGCGTATTTTTGTAAATTTGCGTTAGCTTGGCTGCTTTCATTATCAGGCAATGCTAAGTGCTTTTCTGACTCTGGCTTATATTATAAAAAATACTGACTGTAGAAGAGTTTGTATTCTCATGCGAGAATACAAATTGAAATTGAAATATTCTCGGCAGGAAGGACAAAATGCTTTTGGTACCGAGTGAACCACAGAATTACCAGTTCTTATGCTCCTGATTAAAACTTCCATCTGACCAGCACTCGAGTTCTGTGCACTCCGAAGCCATTGAGCGTGTGCAGCGTCGCTTCACCAACTTTGTCCTGCAATCAAACACCTGCCATACAATGAAAGACTCAACAAGCTCCAGCTGCCTATGTTGCAGGAAAGGCGAGTCAGGGGTGACCTGATCGAAACCTTGAAACCTTGAAACCTTTAAAATCTTGAATGGGCTGGTGAATGTCGACAGAAACGTTTTTTTCACCCCTCGGCACACTGACCAGGCCGAGGGGCACAAGTTTAAGCTTTTTAAATCCCCTGCCAGAATCAACGTCAGGAAAAATTTCTTCAGTCACAGAGTGGTCAATCCGTGGAATGAGCTGCCTCAGGAAGTGGGTAGGGCAGCCTCTGTAAACTCTTTTAAAAACCGTTATGACAGGTTTTGTAACAAGTAGATAGCCTATCTGCGGGCTACTGCTGCTGGGCACCACAGGCCTTGTCCTTTGCCGACTTTTCTTTTTATTATTTTTAATATTATTATTATTGTAACAGTAGGGCTGACAAAATTTGGGAGCACGGTGTCAAGGCACTGGTTGAATTGCAGAACATAGGTGGCACTGGTAACATGATGTGGTAGTTATTCCATGTGTTCACCACACGAAACGAAAAAGTGTGCTAACAGACGGAGGCGTTGCATCTCTGTTTAAAGAGTTTGGCTCCATGGTTGCGAGTCACTGGATTAGAGGAGAGTGTGAACCAGTCAACTGAGGCCTGGTTTTTGCCGTTAAGAACCTTGAAATTCAGGATGTGGTCAGGGCTCGAATTGTCTTAGAAAAATTGCATAGCAGAAATGCGATGTAAAATACAAATTTGCGTAGCAGTCATGAAAAAATGGTTAGCAATTTTTAAAGAATAATTTATTTAGTAAAAAACAATACAAAAAGTTTACTTTATTTGTTCCATTTTTGTTTCACTTTTACTCTGCTACACGCACGGATGCTTGGTCAAGACTGGCATCCGATTTTGTTTCAGAAACAATAAACAGCCAGTTTCCAAATGAAATGTGGCTGGAGCCAAATACAAAAGTAGAAAATTTCAAAAATGGTTGCAGTAACGAGCAATGTAAACAAATGTAAATAGGAAAGAAAAAAATAATAACAATAGCCCTATAATAAACACTAACAATAGAATAAAATCCGATGCACGTTAAGACTATTATGACCCATGTCTGAAACGAAAGTGCCACCAACTAAAGACCGACGGTGATGGTAGGACCAATGATTTCCCAGAATGCATGTGCGACGCTTGGCCTACCTATAAAGTAGGAGGGATTAGCATCTCCGTGTCAGCAAACACATTCATGACCACGCTGCTACGTTGTCTCGTTTAACACAGTTGCGTCGCTAAACTGCGATACATTATTTAATTTTGCATCGCTAAAGTTTTAATTTGTGGTGCAAATTGCGATGCGATACCGCTCATTTCGAGCCCTGGATGAGGTCACCTCTCACTCGTCGGTATTCAAGTGTCGGAAGCTTGAGAGCTGCAAGTCGGTTTGAGTACGAGATATTCTTGAGCCCCGCGACAACCTGTCACGGTCTTCTTCGAGGCGAACCCACCAGGCCTGGCCTGCATACTCCAGGATACTGCGCACCTTACTGCGGTACAGTAAAAGAAATGTCTTTCTGGTAAGGGTTGAGAAAGTGGTCCGAATGATGGCAAGGGCCCTGTACGCCTTTGCAGTCACCATTTGAATGTGGGCAGAGAACTTCAAGTCACGATCAATGAGGACACCCAGGTCCTGTTGAAGTTCGAGAGCAATTCCAGCAGGCCCCAAGTTATAGTTGGCATTGTGGTGTTGAATGCCAAACTTCACAACTCCGCACTTGTCATCGTTTAGGTCCATGTTCATGGCTAGAGTCCGGGACACCATACTGGAACTATCAGCCTGGAGTTCGGTAGTACTTACTGGATTGTTAGAGATAGCAAAGATTTTAGTATCATCTAAGAAAACGGAGTTATCTTTGTTGAGATGTTCAAACAAGATGTTCATAAAAAGAATGAAGAGAAGTACACCAAGCACACTACCCTGCAGGACTCCACTACGCACTTCAACTTTGGCAGAGAGAAATCCCTCCACACCACATCACTGGTGTGTATCAGAGAGGCAGCCAGAGAGCCAAGTAAGAAGTGCACCCGAAAAACCATCTCGGGTGAATTCATCGACAGTCAGTGTTTATGATGTAAGCCAGAGTCAAAAAAGCCCTTAGCAGTGCTAGTTGAAGATAGCACGTTGCACTAGGCACCGAAAGTAAGTTAAAATATTTTATTTTCTTCTCCCTGTAAATTTCGAAAAAAATTAACCAAAACACTTTACCACCTTCGAAGGGCACTAGAATTTTCGGTGATTCACCTTTCACCTTCATCAGAAGTCTTGCTTGGAAATTACAAAAAAGTCACAATGGTATTGCTGTGCATATGAGCAAAATGCACAATGAAATTGCATGGAACCAGTCAGCCCAGAGGTGTTACTCAAATCAAATGTGCTGAATGGTAGTCACTTGAGAGCTTTAGAATCACTTGCCACCAATAGATTCGAAGCAAATAAAATGTTGCTGATGAATCTAGTTAGCCCAAGCTACACCATCATAAACCAGCTCGTTACGCCAGAGCTAGGTGCCGATCTGGATAGGCAGTGAAAAGTCCAGATTCCACGCGATGTTGATATCAGTGGTACAACAGACTAGCGCGAATTTGAACATGGTACAAGACTCAATGCTGATATGTGGTTTTTGTATAATTTTCACGCAAAACTTCTGATGAAAGTGAAAGGAGTTTCACCGAAAATTCAAGTGTAGGACCATTCTGTGTTCTTCGAAGATTGTAAAGTCTTTTTGTCATGTTTTTAAGATGCCTTTTAAAACACCACTATTTACCGATTACTTGTATTTTCAAATTTTACTTACTTTTTCAGAATCACAATTGGATATCAGAACCAGAAACTAGGCAGCTACTCAGACTTTTTAAAAAACCTTTTAAACCTTTTTGAATGATGTTGGTAACTTCTATTTTTACATCCTTTTAATAATTGCTGGAAGGGAGGGAGGAGAGGAAAGTTTTTTTTATAAACATTTCTCGAAAGTTTAGGGAAAAAGTTTCTGATCATACATAAGCATTTTGCCCATAGTAGAGATCTTTATGTGCTAAAATATGCTGATCTTCTGTGGCCTGGAGACTAGCATGCTGTCAATCTGTTTTTAACGGTGTATTCACCCCATGCCATCACATGGTAGGTAACATACCAGTTCATTTCGGCTTGTATAACTGTAACAAAGGAAATTTTAATTTCAGTACAGTTTTGTACTGAGCCTAGCTCCTTCATTGAAGTAGGACACTTTCTTAGAAAGAATTTTTCTTGGATAGAATTTTTGCATTGAAGAAATCACTGTAAATAGTTAAATACTGTACGCTAATTTTCATAAAGTCAAGATGGCATTTCATATCCTCGTAAGTCTTCGCGAACAGCAGTCCTGAAGCTGAAAATACGCAGGCGATCGTCTTCTTTAGGCCGCTACTTCGACTCAAAACGTCGTGCTACGACCGTTCGTCTGCCAGAAATTTGAAGCGTGGGCATGGCCTCCGGTATATGTTGGGTTGGTTTCCCTTTTTTTCCTCAGCAACATTGAGTTCATCACGTATTACACAGCTAATTTCTGGGATTGAGGGTCCCGGGATATTCATTACGGATGAGTCTGTTTCATTTTGTTGACTTCGGTTCCGGTTTCGGTTTTTACGCCTACAAAACCGCGGTTTCGGTTTAGTATCGGTTTTTACCACCCTCAACCAGCTATTTCTATTTTTTTTTGTAACAGTATTATTACTAGCTTCTAACTCCTGCTTTCACTTTCGGCAGCGTCATAGACCATGGTCCTAGCTGTTGCGCCATTTTCCTCAAATTTAATGATTAGGAGCTTTGCTGTCATTTAAACGTACAAAATGATAATAATTAAAAAAACAAATCAATTTTTGATTTTTCGAATGCCGTATGAAAAACGGACACAAAATCCGTTTCGGTTTCGGTTTTCAATAAAAACCGAAAATTCGGTTTCGGTTTCGGTTACCGACCCTTCCCTAATATTCATCAGCACAGCCTTCTCTCGGTTGTGGTGTTGAATAACCAGGGATTCAAGGCTCCTCAGATGAATACCACTTCTTGAATTGGAGATAGAAACGTTTTTGTTCCTTCCCAATTTGTCTTGTGTTGCGTCTCCACGTGGTGAACTGCAATGCTATTCGTTCGTACTTTATTCCTTGTACCTGCTATGTGTTGTTTTACTCTATTACTATCTTCTTTTCGTGTTTCATCCACATAGTCTGAACTGCAGTCACCACACAAGACGTGTTACACTCCTTCGTTAGTATTTAGAATTTTCTTCAGGTTTATTTCTTCAGCTTCTTGCTCTTCATCTCTCTTCCTCCCACCTGTTTCCACTTTTCTGTGCTGTTTCACCAGGAGGTCCTTAAGACCTGTACTGTGTTTGACGTAGGAGTCAAACCCATTTTTCTTTAGCAATCTTTGCACCTCATCAGTATTATCCTGAATGTAGGTTAGCGCTATTCTTGGTCTTCGTTCGTCAATCTTTCTGCCTTCCTCACTTCCTTTCAATTTGGCTTTGCCATTTCCTTTGCTCTTCCTTCATTCCTTGTCAATGCCTACCGATTTTCTTATCATTCTGTTCAGGCTTCCTGGTGGGTATCCCAATTTAATGAATCTTCCTTTCGCCATTTCAAGGTGGTATTTGGCTGTTCCGTGATCCCTAGTATTCCACATCACCTTGTCAAACTCGTTCTGTGCCAGTGCCTTCAGTTGTGCCACAGTGTCCCTATTTGTAGGAGATTCCTCTTCCCGATGTAGTTGGTTTTTGTTACGGTTGGTACCAAATCCTTCCATCTTTTTTGACTCTCCAGCATCACGCCAAAAAAACAGCAATCTGCCATCCTTTTCCTCCTCGTACGTGAGTTTGATCTCGCCTACCAAGCATTCAGAACTCGTTACACGTTATCAGACTGTCTCTTCTTAGGTATGGGTATGGCATCATCCACGAATGTCTTTCACAACTTTAAATCCGGAAAAGTTTCTCGGACGAATTTGTCGAGATTCTGTAACACTTTCTCCGGACATATTTCCGACCAAATATCGCTCACTTTCACACTGTAGATTGTTCGAATACTTGTAAATTTTCGATTGCCTCCAGCAATCTTCCGCAGAGTGGCGGTTCTGCAGAGTGGTGGTTTCGAATACGCATGCAAAACAATCTGACAGTGAAGTGAATCGAAAACATGTAAACAAGGAAAGAAATAACCCTCAGATCGCCTGATGAAATTGCTGGAGACAATCGAAAATTTTTATGTATTTGTGTGAAAGTGAGCGATATTTGTTTGGAAATATGTCCAGAGAATTTGATAGTTCATTTCACAGTATTCGTAGTACGGTAACGGTATTTTTAATGTTGTAATACACTTTCAGCTAATACTGACGAGCTTGAGTACCCCATGGGGGCTCCTTTTACTTGCCAAAATGTTTCACCTTCGTATTCAACATGTATGTTGGAAAGGAGTGCTTTTAATAGTGCTCTGTATTTTTCGTACTCTGCAATCCCTAACCTTCTGTTACGTCCTGAGGAAGACGATCGCCTGCATATTTTTATCTCCAAGACTGTTGATCATAGAAAATTTGCGAGGATATAAACTGATATCTTGACTTTATGAAAATAAGTGTATTTACAGTGATTTCTTCAATGTTATGAGGAATTTTCATAGAGAGCAGTGTAACGTTTCCAATTTTTGCATTCAAACCTCTGTAGCGTTCACCATTAACTAACGCCTGTTTTTGTTTGTACTGTCAAACCAAATTCCATGTAAATAAAGGTTGAGAGTTAATCCAAAATTGTTTTTTTTAATGCACTAGTGCTAGCCTTATATCATCAGGCCGCTAAGGGCTTTTTTCACACTGACTAACATCATAAACACTGATTATTTAATAAAATAATCTTTTAATTATTGTATTTTTGTAATTTTAGCCTTTTATAGAAGTGTGAAGACAGTGTTGTCTTCATTGTGCATTTCAAATGCCTAAACACACATTTCAGCAGAGGTTCTTTTAAAATTGCCGTAATTAAAAATTACGAAAATCGATTTAAAACAGTCTTGTGGTTCAGTTTTGGTAATGGAGACGAGACAGCTTTGTATTCAGTTTGCAGTATTGTGTATGGCTAATTTCATCACATTGTCTAAATACTGTACAATGTCTTTT
>JAHWFP010205579.1:12987-37571 GCA_023313725.1 Lithobius niger | reverse complement strand
GCAGCAAACTACGAGGTTCGTTATTTTTTCTTCAGCCGACTGACGTCATCCATCCACGACCAATTACTGGAAACTGTGTAACCTTCGTCAGCGGCTGATTTCACCACCAACCGACCAATGACTGGCAACTTGCTGAAATTATTCTACAGATCACTGACGTAAGCACGCGGCCCCCATTGATGTGTACGTTCCTACATATCAGTTGTGCCGTGTGGCAACGTCGCCATCGAATGAAATATTCAAAACGCCAGGACTAAACGGTTTGGAGGCCTCCCGTGTCATGAAACGGCCAAACGGTGCTGAATATTTTTAATGTTGTTTCGGTTCATTATTGGTCTAATTAAACGTACAGTTTTAAAAGTGAAACCGATAGAAGAATCGTATTGACTCGTCTTTAAATGTGAGGTGTGCGCCGCCATGCCATCGCATCTGATCAACAACTACAAACGCAAGAGGCCACTGGTTTTACGGTTGCATACGCGTCGTGGAACCGCGGCCAAGAAATCATTTGGGTTTTTGGATTGTATTCTTTAAGGAGTCGCAAGAGAAAACAAATCGACGCTCACTATAATTGGTTTAAACAGGTTTATTGTTTCCAGTTTCTCTGCATTCTTACCAACTACCTTGACTTTCGTTTCCAAGCCCTCAGTGTTTACAAGTTTCTCGTTTTTACTAGCAACATCCGTTTCCAATATACCTGCTTCTTAGTCTTCTAATATAAACAAAGAATCCAATAAGTCACCATCTACATACTGATCAGCAGACTGCTAGTTTTTGAGTTTTCAAGTTTTCGAGTTCTGGATCCGGTCTGGTCTAGGACGGACGCACGAAGTCTTGCTCTCCGCACGAAATTGAACTGTATGCTTTTAAATATTCAGTGCATGCCGCCAAACTACATGTGAACTAATTCATGCAGATGTCGTGCAAATGGCTCGTTAAATGAACTGGTCAGCGTTAAATGAACTGGTTCGGCTGGTCGAAACATACATTACTGGTGTTGTGCGTCCAAGAATGTGGTTTTAAACGTTGAGCCGTACGGGAAATTGCTCAAATATTTCGTGAGTGCATTGTTTATTGGACCGCCCGTTGACAGCATAGTGTGCTGTAGAGTTGCCTAAAGGAATGGTGTCTTTAACTGTATCTCTTCGACTCTGTGGCCCTAGATTCTGAAACCACCATTGGCAAAAAGTCGGAGATGTGTGTTGTTCCAATGTGTACAAATGTCAATGTTTAGCACAGTACCGGTTTGAATTTCGCTGTGAACTGACGATTATCCCGGGATATCTTCCGACAATTGTAAGCTATGTACAAGGCCAGTGAAAAACGAAGACCCTGACAATTTGCAGTGTATAGGCTGCTCTGCCTGGCTGCATGCAGTTGCGTGCGGCGGCCTTTCACGGCAACTTTATGATGTCTATGCAAGTAATGATGCTATTGAATGGTTTTGTCAGTTTTGCAAGGGGGACATGGGACACCCTGGCCTAGCATCACAATTGGTTTTGACCCAACTCCAACAAATTAACAGTTCCTTAAACAAAATAGTAACTGAAAAGGAAAATACTTCCAGGTTACTAAACCTTCATTCAAGCCAAATTAATAATCTCTCCAGCAAATTAAATTCCCTACCCACACCAGAAATGTACGCAGATCTAGGCAATAGGATCGGGAATCTTGAACATAGGCGTGGTGCTTATTCTGACGTAAACTTCTCAGATTGTGCAACTGAAGTCATGGAACGACAACGACGTCAAAATAACGTAGTTGTTTTTGGGTTAGCAGACGATCCAGCTCCAGACGAAGCATCAGCTGATGTGTATCGTATTTTCAAATTCTTGGAAATCAATACTCCTGAAACCACCATTACTTGTAAACGTCTGGGAAACTTTTCCGAAAAAAGAAAACGTCCACTTAAGATAACCCTACCAACACATGAGTTGAGGAGTACACTATTGAACTCTGGAAAAAGGCTTAAAGAAGCCGAAACGTATGCCAAAGTATTTGTCCGACCGGACCTGACCCCAATGCAGCAAGAAGAAGACCGATCTCTACGTCAGGAGCTGGCAAAACGCAGACAATATGGGGAGAAATGTAACTATCAAAAAGGGTAAAATTGTGCGCATAAACGAACCAGATATGGTGGTCATGTCGCCCACTGCAATAAACCCACTGCAACAACCAAACCATAATGTGACAAATTCCATGAATCCTATGTTGAATTTTTCCCAGGCCAACCCGGCCAGCCAGTTCCTCTTGTGCTCCCCCAAGGGCAAAGCGATCGATCCGTCTGGCCCAAACAGTCAAGTGTTCCAGTAACGAAGCCCAAACCGCTGACCCGGCTAAATTCAAGCAAAAATAATGTATACTAATGCAAACTCTCTTGGTAACAAATATCTTGAAACCTGTGCATATCTGGCCATGTACCAACCTGATGTCTTCGCAGTTACCGAAACCTGGTTCTCAAATAGCTCGATTGTCCCACAATATCCGGGACAAACTTAATAGGAAGAAATGATATTATTATATCGGTGGTACTGCGATTTTTGTCAAATCCTCTGTTATTGCTTACGAAATATCTCTTGATACAAATTTTGAAAGTGCTTCCCGTATTCAGGTAAAAATTGGGGCAAGCTTTTTTTCTTCTGTGTTGTTTACCGCTTGCCAAATTCCTTACCTGACAACAACAATAACCTAATTACACTGCTTAAGAACGAAATCCCAAGACAAAATATTATATTACTCGGGGACTTTAATTATAGGGATATCGACTGGCAAAGATTGACTTCAAATTCCGATGCTGCACCCTTCCTTGAAACTACTCTCGAGCTTGATTTGGTACTACTAATAGAAAACCCAACGCGGGGAGATTCCATGCTTGATTTGGTTTTTTTCTCTAAACCCGAACTTCTGAAATCTATTGAGCATATTGGGAAAATTGCGAAAAGTGACCATGATGTGTTACTAATTAATACAACATTTGGTAATAATACTGCTTCTAAAACTCTGATCAGGTACCGCTTCACGGATCAAATTTTTCCATGTAAAATAAACTTCAAATCACCTATCAAGGATTCGTGGTCCGAATTTGTTTACCAGGTTTGTCTTTTTCTAAATAAATCGAGCTATACAACAGTAGCATCATCAAACCAAAATCCAAAGTACTTATACACCTACACACTAAAATTGCTTAGGAAACGAAACAAACTCTGGACCAAATTTTGCACTACAAAATGCAATTATTACAGACACGCGCATGAAAATGTTTCTCGCGAAGTAAAGCTTAAAATAAAGTTAGACAAATTAAACTATGAAAAAAAATTGGCCTCCTCCTCCAAAGACGTCAATAAAACATTTTTCCAGCACGTTAAGAGTTGTCAAAAAAATAAAGCTAGTATCGGCCCACTCCTTGATCATGAAAACAACTTAATTTCCGATCATAAATCTATGGCAAATTTACTAAGCCAAACTTTTCCAAAAAAATTTTGTTGAGATGATAAACTGCTCTCGTGTTCTTCCTCGCGTAAATCAATCTGCTGTTTGCATACCGCCACTTGTCTTTACAAAACAAAACGTTACCTCGGCTTTTTCTCGCCTCGAAGCTAACAAAGCAATCGGGCCAGACGAAATCCCGTCTTCCTTTTTGATCAAATATGAAGAGTGTCTAGTCCCAACTCTGGTAACTCTCTTCTATAAATTTCTTCAAGAGGGCTTTCTCCCAACACAATTGAAGCATGCAACTATAACTCCTATTTTCAAAAAAGGTTCACGCCGTTGCCCAGAAAATTATCGCCCGATCAGGTTACATCCCAATTAGGAAAAATTTTCGAAAACACGCTGTATCAACACATTTTTAAATTTGTTCAGTCTCAGGGACTACTTAACCCAAACCAGCATGGCTTTCGCCATGGATTCTCGATGGTTTCCAACTTGTTAACCTTTTACGCTGATGTCTGGACAAACCTTGATTCTTGTACACCTGTGGACATCTTTTATATGGATGTTATCAAAGCTTTTGACCAGGTCCCACATGACCTCTTGATCCATAAATTGCAGTTTTTTAGTATTAAAGGGCCCATCTTTAAATGGATTAACAAGTGGATCACAAACTGAACACAACCTGTCGTTATCTCAAGTCACCACTCAAGTCCAGAACCAGTTAAAAGCGGCACTATACAAGGATCAGTCCTAGGGCCACTATTATTTTTACTTTATTTTGACGACTTTGGTTCAGATGCTCAAAGCTAAATAAATAAATTTGCAGATGATTCCAAGATTAAAACCAAAATATCCACATGGTCAGATCACATAGTCTTCCAACAAGATTTAAATTCGCTGTATGCATGGTCACAATTATGGTGCCTTCAAATTCACCCTCAAAAGTAAAAAATTATGCTTTAGGACTAAAAAATCCACAGTTAAATTATTACTGGGGAAATGAACTTTAGGAACTGCTACCCAGGTCACTAACCTGGGTATAAGGGTTAATTCAAATCTAAATTTTTCAAACCATATCTCTACTATTATACATAAGGCAAATTCCTTTTCAACTCTGATAAGCCGTACTATAAAATCCAGAGATGCAGCAATTTTCTTTAGGCTATTCATGACCATAGTTAGGCCAACAATTGAGTATGCGGTAGATTTTCGGTGTCCTTTTTTGAAGAAGGATCTTGTTGCCATCGACAGGGTGCAGCGCCGCTTTACAAAGAAAGTTCGTGGTCAGGGTCATAAACATATGAGCAAAGACTGCGTTCCCTTACAACACATTCCATCTGGTGGAGATACCGTAGAGGTGGTATTATCACCCTATATAAAATTCTAAGACACAACTACGGAGGTCATACCCTGCAAAATTGCACCATCAACGATACCAGGCAACTAGAGGCCACCCTTTTAAACTTGAATACCAGTACCATTCTCATGAATGGGCCCGAAATACTTTTTTCCACGCGTCCTACCCCTTTGGAATACTCTTCCTGAGTCTGTGGTTTTAGCACCCACAGTACATTTGTTTAAAAATAGATTTGATGCCCACATTGAAGATACAAATCCGGACCTTGTGTACGACTTTGTTTAATCAAGAAAACTCTCTATTGGGTTTGGGGCTGTCTTCCGGTTGCAAACCACATTCATGGCTGTTGATTAATTTAGTTCCATATAGCCTATCGGAATGTCTTTGCCATCTATGGTCACTGTGTAGTCTACGGACAGCATGCTGGTTTATTTACTTGAGTAAGTCTTATTAATAGACAGCGCATGTTTATAGTTTATGTCAGAATTTATATCTATTAGGATTTATGGCCTGTGGAAAATTTTTCTAGTGATTTGTGCAATATTTTTACACCCCGGCCTTACTCCTGATGTAATAGGGGCAGTTTTACCCCCGGCTCACTTTTTTTTATAATTGTTAATGAACGATTAGGTCTTGTTTAATTTGCTTGTTGGTGCAAGGTACTTTACAACCTCACTTTTCTTGTTAATTAATCTACTACTAAACAACTGTTTGCTATTTCCGCGGGTAGCAATAGCCTAAGGCATACTTACTTCCGTGTACTGTTTTGTCTGACTATTTATTGAACCTGTTAAGTACTGCCATATTTAAAATTTATTCTAGCACTTAAATGCGAAATGCAAACTTTTTATTCTTGAAATGGGTTAAAAATAAAAAAATAAATAAATAAAATTGTCGCAAGTTGGAAATTGAAAAAATAATATTGTTATTACCTTAGTTGTGGAAATTAACTTTTATTTATTTTTGTTGCTGTTCTGCTTTTTGTTAATTTTTATTCTCTTTTTTTGATTGTCATGTAATGCTCCTAATGAGCGAGTTGACTTGTTTAATAAAGTTAAAGTTAAAGTTTGCTTTACTCTTGCTAGTTTTATTGCACTGCCTTTCTCATACGTCTAGTAATTGCATCTACCACCATTCAGCGGCGTAGCTACATGGTGACAAGGGTGGCAGAATGCCACCGGCCCCCAGCCTCAGGGGCCCCCGAACCAAACAATTATTTGTATTTAAAAAAAAAGCTCTTTTGTACTATACTAGTTATTTAATTTGATATAAACCGTATTTTAAAAATGAATTTCGAGACTCCCCATCTCCCTGCTAAAAAAATCTGCAGATAATATACAGTTTTTTTAAGCTTTTTAAGACAATCTGCAGATTATCTTCACTCTACAAATAATCTGCAGACTAAAATCAAGACTGCAGATAATCTGCCGTTTTTATGAAGGCAATGTCCCAAGTCTACAGATAATATGCAGTTTTTATGAGGGCAAAGTCCCAAGTCTGCAGATAATCTGCAGTTTTTCTAAAGGCAATGTCCCAAGTCTGCAGATAATCTGTAGTTTTGTGAAGGTAATCTTTGCTCTGCATATTTACCACAGATTAGGAATCCTAAAATTTTTCAAAGTCACAAATTTTTTAAGTGATCATTTTAATACAGCAATTATTTATAAAACCGTTGGACTTTGGTCCAAACTCTTTTCTAAGTTTAAAAGACAAAATGAACATTTAGGGACCACTTTTTTTTTAGCTGAATATCCAATTCTGACCACGAAAAGTTGGGTCCTATTTTTCGAATTCGCTGGAAAAGATCTTCAAAAAAATTTCAACGTTTGTTCACAAATAATAATAAAAACAACACTTTCAGAATCAGAAGTCTGATCAACATTCAGGTTGTATGTTTTTTTTTTTTGTGGTACACCTGTGACTTAAAAAAGGGTTGAAAATGCGATCTCTCTCCTGGACTGCTAATTTGAGTTACCCAATTTTGAATCGTCCAGTCCCTGCACTTAAAAGTACAGAAAACTTAGTTTTCATGTTTCAATTTTAAAAAGTGTGGAATAAAACAAAAATTACAGCTAGCCTATAGTTGTTACATGGCTTAACTCACACAATTACAATTTTACATAATGCAATAATGCAGACTTTATTTCTAAACAGCAACATATTTTATCTGTCACATATTATAGGCTACCTCAGTATGCAACTCCTTCAAAAGAGGAAGAACACTAAAAGTGGAACTATTTGGGGAGGATTTTAATTTACGTTACATGTAGCATCAAACTTTAGATTATTTGCGTATTATCTACAGATTATTTACAGTTTCAATTAAGACACTTTGAAGGTGAAATTGATATTTAGACATACTGATGGGTTACATTATTAGAATTAAAGGATAATTTTAAACAAGCAATTGCTAATAATACTCTGAAAGGAGATAGAAGTTTGTTTATAACTCTAAGGACTAACTGTAATTTATGAATCTACGTAATGTATGTATAAACCCATAATGAATAGAAAATACAATTTACAATTATATAAGGCTAATCAAAAACAGCAATAATTGTAAGCAAAATGTTTAGGGATTATTGTTATGTATGTAAGTATTGCAGCTTGCGTTAGCTGTCCCTCACAGTATGTGAAAATTAAACCATGCATGTTAGTATAAATTGTAGGAGCAAGAGTATAACGAGATAAAATTTCCTTTTTATGGATTTTTTTTAAGCTTTTTCAATTTGCAGAAAAATTGCAGATTATCTTTAGAACTGGGCCAATTTACCTCAAAAAATCTGCAGATGATGGGAAGTTTAATCCGTAGATTTTATGCGGATTTGTTCGTACAAACTGCAGGAAAACTGCAGAAAGTTTGCAGATAAAATCTTCAAAAGCGTGCCATATTTTTTTGCAGATTATCTGCAGATTTTTTTAGCAGGGCTGTCCATACCCCTATCATTAAAAATGAGTTCGAAGGCCAAACTTTTTTCCAAGTTTTTTTTCAAAAAAGTGAAAATAGGACCCCCTTGACTGGAGTACGAAAACGTGGTTCATATATTCGCTTTAACAAAAATTGAAGCCCGTGAGTTCAGCCCGTGAATTCAGCCCGTGAATTTTTTTATGGGCCATCTTGTATATCAAGGAGGGGGAGGGGGCCCAAGGGCTAATTTGCCACAGGCCCCAACTAACGTAGCTACGCCACTGACACCATTTCTACCTTTCGAGTCTTCTTTTGCAACATTTAAAATGATTTTTGACTTAACAAGAAGTCGTAACCTTTATCCTTAAAATATTGCGACATACCGCATTCCAGATTAATTATACCCATTCATCTGTCATTAACTCAACCTTTGCAAGCGGTAACTTGTGTTACTTTTTGGCAAACAGCAGATGACAAAACAACCAAACTTACAGTATAAAACTGAAGCCCAACTTTTTTCTTGACACTCATCAATAAAAGCCCCCGTATCTAACAAATACTTTCCGGGTTCACCATTTATTGTGCAATCCTTACACAAATTGCTTTCTACCTTTTGTGCACTTTCCTTTCACTACACCTTCTATCTCTCCACTAACTGTGTACTTCACTTCTTTGCATACAGACATTTGCTACTGAAGCCTTTACACTTTTATTAGAGCAGTCTCTTCTCAGATGCGAGCTGGACCCACACAAAAGTACTTCGTGGAGTTATCTGACCTTAAAGGTGCTTTCCCTTCTGCCTGATTTCCTGCCTTGGCTTAGCGGCTTTGCCTGCACACTATTACCCAACGCTTGACTATTGATACTAGACCTATTTTCAGCTGCATTGTTTCCCCCATTACCATTTGCCCCATTATTCGAATTCCCGCCACCTTGAGAATTCCTGCTATTTTGTGAATTTTCATACTCCTGCGAATTCCCACCATTTTGACTAATCCATTACCACCATAGGTTATAATAATAATAATCAGTTTGTTGTAAAATGTGCAATAGGACTGGAAAGGGCACAGGTGCCACTAACATCCAGCCTAAAATTCAAAGAAAACCAGAATTAATATGTTCAGTAACGGGAAGGAAAGAAAAGAAGGAGGGAAAGGAGCCTGACTGCCTTACCACCAAGATTAGACTTGCCGAGGACCATAAGGTTCCCGATAGCATCGCCAGTCATGTAGGCAAGGACAAGAAAGGCTGGTACACTACACGGAAAAAAAATTGTAAAATTTGGTCACTAAAACCAGCGTAAATATAAAAAGTAAGAGGGTAAGTCAAAAGTCAATAAAATATAAGGGAATAAAGGCATTAAAAATAGAGAAGATAAAAAAATAAAATTATATGTAAACAAAAGAACAGCATCTGTACGACCGCCAAAACACAGTTGCATCCGTAAAAAAGGGGAGTGCTAACCTAGACTACCTGCAATGCACTGAAATTTAAATCTTGAGTAAAAACTTCGAAAGATCACACTTAAGAAGATAACGTTTAAAAGATGCTAAGTTGGAAGCGCAAGCAGCCTCGTTTGAGAAGCTGTTCCAAGGTTTGCAAAGAAAAATTTCCAACAGTCGCTGTTAATTTCATTTACCGTCAGCTTTAAAGACTATCCTTTGGTTCTACTTTTAGAGCGAATTTCAAATAAAAAAACAGAATAATTCGGAACAGAACAGGCCAGAACAGAACAGGCCATGGAGAAGAAAAAAAATCAGCTAAAGGTCAGCTCTTAGCCAACACAATTCAAGTGATTCAAGATTAAAAATACGTAGCCTCTCATCATAAGATTTGTTGCGAAGTCCAATAAGTTATTTCGTAAAGCATCTTTGAACTGATTCAGTGGCATCAATAACACCGAGATGGTATGAAGACCAAACAGGGCTTGCATACTCAAGCAAAGGCCAAACAAAAACTGTGAATGCCCAGACTAAGGTGTTCGTGTCTGTGGGATATACGTTTTTTTACATGCTTGCTTGTTCACCTAATTGAAGCGTGTAGGTGCTCCTCTATTTTATTCCTCCCACTTTAAGGCTTCCTCTTGGCTTCCATGGTGTGGGAGATCAATCACCACTTACATCAGGCAATAGTTGTAACAATTACTTTCTATCTTTATTGTTACCCTAGACGTAGCGTAACGATAATATCTTACAGCCCTCGGCCGAGGCACAATAATCCTTATTGTTGTAGCTCGTTTGCCTTCATTGTAAACCATACTTGTCGTCTCGCACTCTCTGCTATGTAGCCTTAACATATTGTCTTTTGGTTCTTCACAACCTATTGTAGCGCTTTATTGTAACCCCGCCTTATATTTTAACCATCCTCACCATTCCTGTATCTTTCCGCCCTTCTTCATAAACCGACCACCGTTTTTTCTAATCATGTTGCTTCGTACTATAACTGGAAACGGGATATAGGCCGCCATTTTGTAGGTCTATACCGACTTGAGATTTCTGATGTTGTCATGAAGCCCTTTACACTTTTACGTCAGTAGCCAAGTCCAGTCGAACTACTTAAAGGGTAAACGTAGTTGCAATAAGCATCTTTTATTACCTACGCCGATCCTACTTGTATGCAGACCCCGCTCACCTAAGTTGGCATTGCGTTTGCTTGTTATCGACTTTACAACAACATTTCCTGCAATGGATGAATAGATACAAGCATGGTGAATTGGTTTGAGGTGTTAAGGCGTCTTTCCGAAGTCAATAAATATCAAGAGTTTGGACCAATAAAACTTCGCTTTATTCTTGCTCACTGTCGATCCCCTACCGGCTATCCATTCTGATCACAACACGGGCCTCTTCACTGATGCAGGTGTGTGCTTGGCTGTAGGTCGTCCTAAGGAACGAGGCACAAAAACTTCTGAGGCCGTCTGAAACTTACCATATATATGCCTCATAATGTCCCTCACTTGGCGGCCAGTGGTCCGGTCCACCTGTGTCGTTCCAACAGTGTCTCCAGAAATGAAAACTTTTTTCTAGTCGTCGGCGCGAAAATTTCTACTACCTGTGAATTTTATTGCATTCTGTTCCTGGATGCTCCTTAACTGTCTTGAGGTTTTTTGCTCTCTTGATCCGGCCAGTGCGCAACCCCACTGCACATGTGTCACCATGCGCAGCCCTCCTATAAAAGCAGGCAGCTCACCCCAGGTGGCCATATCTTTTCCTCAAGCTCGCACTGAAGACGCATCGCTCCTACCCTTCGGCCTTATCGTTCGCTTCTTGAATACGCCTCAAGATGAAACCTTCTCTCCGCATCTCCCTCTACCTTGTTGGCACCGATCCATTTAAGACCATCGCCTCACGTAAGATGACCATGAAGCGTTCGAGAAAGTCCATCATCTCTTGCTTGAAGCTTTCGTGAAAGTTCAAAATGAAGTCCCATCTTCTCTCGTCAGAATCTTTTGCGAAAGTCCAAGATGACGTATCATTTTTCGTATGAAGCTTACGTGAAAGTCCAACATGGCATCGCATCACCTCTCGCCTGAATCTTCACAAAGCTTGACACCTCCAAGTTGGCACTCCATCATCTTCTTTCTTTCACCTGCATCTTCGTCATAGAAGGTCTTCACTCCACTCTTCCAGACGACTGCCATTCAACTTCTCTTGCCACTGTGCATCTACAAACAAGCTGCATTCCTGTGACCCTCGTAGCCCACCGAAGGTTCTGCTTCACTTCTGGCACCGACTGAATTCAACGACCAACATCGTCCGACACCTGCCACGCGGGCCCGCTTTCCTTCACCTGCCATCACAGCTACTGAAAAGCCTTCATCCTCAACGACTTCAGCCACTCGCCAACCGCTTTAACGTCCCTGCGAGCCCTCGCCCGTGACCACCCACAACCTTGTTGAATGTCAGCTTTTGGATTCCGAAGAGTCAACCATCGTTGCCTCCCGACCACCATGGCCTGCCGGTTCTCTTCCACCATCATGCAGTAACCGTCCTGCCGCCCAAATCTTAAGTCGACGTCCTTGCCACTGCATTCTGCACAAGGCTGCCGCCCACTTCCCTCCGGTTCTCATCACCGCTCCCCAGCTTCCAACCCCTTGCCTGATAGAAATCTTTGGCCCGAGAGAAAATCTTTCACCTGTAAGAAGATCCTTCGCCTGAAGGGAATCTTCGCCTAAGAGAAGATATTTCACCGACAAGAAAAGATCTCTTGCTTAAAAGAAGATCTTTCTCCTGTTGAAGATCCTTCACCCATAAGAAGATCTTCACCTCAAAGAAGATCTTTCACCTGAAAGAAATCTTTTGCCTAGTGGAGATCTTTCACCTATAAGAAAATCTCTCGCTTGGAAGCAAATCTTTCACCAGAAAGAAATCTTTCGCCCATGAGAAGATCTTCCACCTGTATGAAATCCTTCGCCGGAAAGAAGATCTTTCCTGAAAATCTCTGCACAGAAGATATTTTGTCTGGAGGAAATCTTCCTCAGTCTGGGGGTCTTCCACCAGTAAGAAGATCCTTCGCCTGAATGAAGTTCTTTCACCCGTTGGAATTTTTTCGCATGGGAAGATGTTTCACTCGGGAAGAAGATCTTTGCCTGTAAAAAGATTTTTTTACTTGTATGAAGATCTTTCGACTGGGAGTAAATCATTCACCCGAAGGAAATCTTTCGCCCAACAGAAGATCTTTAAACCGTTAAGAAGATCTTTCACCTATAAGAAGATCTTCCGCCGGAAGATAATCATTCTCCCGAAGGGAGATCTTTAGCCTAAAAGAAAATCATTCACCCAAGAAAATCGATTGCTTAAGAAGTTCTTTCGCTTACAAGAAGATCTAGCACCTGAAGAAGATCTTCACCTGCAAGAAAATCTTTCACCTGTAAAAAGAACTCTCACCTACTAATGATCTTTCACTTGGCAGATTATTTCTCCAATGGAAATCTATCGCCGAGAACATCTTTCACTCCCTTGGTGACCCATCACCTGTACGAAAATCCTTTGCCAAGAACTAGATCTTAACCTGCTCGAGACATCTCGCCTAATGAAAGTCGATCGTATGACAAAAGACCTTTCATCCAATAATGTCCTTCATCTGGGAAAAGATCTCTCACCTGAAAGAATATCTTCACCCAATAAGCCCTTCGTTGGGGAAAAACACTTTCGCTCCGGCTGCTGCATTTTCATGTTCATGTACTGCATTTAGCAAAAATAATAATGATATCAACAACAATTCGAACTTCACCAGTCTGGAAAACGTTCGTTTACGGCAACAAACAGTTTTTTTTTCTCGGCGTTGCGGTGCTGTGACAACACCAAACTTCAACCACCTGTAACTCCACGAAAAATGGACCAATCCATCTCACTTTGAAGCTCTTAATAGCCACGAACTTTATCTGCATTCCCCCGGAAACAGATCCTGAAAATTCGATCCAGAAAACTTCTGGCAGAAATTAAACTACGAAAAAACGCACGAAACCGAGCCGTAACTCATGTAACGCACGAGACGCCATTTTTCCCAACTGTAAAAAAATGTACTTATTTTCTTTTATTTTCCATTAGGCATAAAGCCAAACACATTAGCTTAGTGTTTGATAGGAGGGGCTTCCTCTACGAAGGTACTTAACCTCATTTGAATGTACAGACACACTTCGTTTGATATTTCTTCAGTATATTTGAGGAGGTTACTTGCAAAGGTGGCTTTCTTCACTTTTTACTGAACTGAGAAAAAATGCGAAAACTCATTGGTGGCTAACAATGCACATTAAAAAAAATTATCCTTACCATTAGGTAGAACATAATGACACGTAAAAATCAGTAATAATGCAAATCAGCAACAATTATTTCACGTAAAATTACGCATTTTTGTTTGTAGATAGCCACTTTTGATGGTCCCAGCACGTGGATAGCCCCCTTTGACGGTCCCAGCATGTTGATAGCTATTTTTGTTGGTACCAAGACAAAATGAACCTCATAATTTAATTGTATTATCTTTGTATGCAATTGCCTTGCGGTTGGGTAGGTGGTATTCAGGTAACAATGCATTAACAATTGTGTTTTTCATTGTTATTTATATTTTCTTTGTTTTAAAATACTAGAACGGAAAGCCAAATGGGCTCGGTAAATGATTAATACTTTTACTTTTTTGAGTCGAATGTCAAATTGCCTTGATGTAGAATATAACCATCTACCTTTGAAACCAATATGGCAGAGCATTACTGGCTGCGACCATTGGTTCAAAAGTCGTGGGTTCAGTTCCCCACTAAGGCAGCATAACACAAATATAAATACAGAATACAGGTGCATATGTATTTCCCCTTGAATTTTCGGCCTAAATTACAGACTACACGGTGAATACTAGGTAAATGGTGAGATGCTGCAGGGCAGCAGTTGAGGCAGCAGGCTGCAGGGCTGCTGACGTAACGCAGCATGTAATGTACTGTGACATGCATTTGCTGCATCAGTTTAGCAGCTCTATTTGTTTCCTTAATACTATAATTTTATAGGAAAACATGCACAAACATTTTTAAATCATTTAAGCGTTACAGCATTTGCCAGGACTCAAAGCTTCGTACCTAATAAATAGATACAAACAGCTGTAAATTATGTAAAAGTAAGTTGGAAATAAGTCGCCAGCAAACTTCTATTACGTAATTTTTAGTGTGAAATTTTTGCTAATAGCTTTTCCGAATCGATTTTGAGGGTTTTGGGATTATTTTGGGAATTAAACAACAACGAAGCACACTAGTTAGCCACTTTCAAAACAAGTTGTCGTATGTCAGTGGAAGCTTTATTTAAAACAACACAACTATTTGTTTGTTTGCTGTCAATTTAGTTTATGTAATGTATCTTACCATTCTTTAGTAAGGGATTAATGAGTCCTAAAGAAGGAACAATTTTGTGATTCTGATTTTGTCTGGTGCTAACTAGTTTTGAACGGCGCCAGTGAAACGCTCGTCAGAAAAAACGCGCGCGATGTAATTCAGTCGGGATCTTGTATTACAATGTAAAATAGGAAAACGTAGGAACTGTAAAATACATTTAGAACAAAGATACAGCTTACCTTTTCTTCTATGCTGCATTCCATTTACAGCTGTCACCCTTTTGATTTCATCTGCCAACTAATTTAGTAACGTGTTTGTAAACACTAACTCGTACATGGAGGCGGCCATCTTGGCTCTGACGTGTTGCTGCGCTATGATTGGCTGAGCGGAGATGACCACTTTTGCAAGGCTCGCGAAACCCAACATAGCCGACTTTGCAAGTAACCATTAAATTTAAGTTCATTTTACTGTGAATAGATGGCCATATTTGACGATCTCAAAACATTTCTATGCTAGCATTTAGTCTTCCAAGAGTGTAGCGCCCTCTAGTGAAAAAATTCCAAAATTCGTAGATAGCCACCTTTGCAAGTAACCTCCTCATTTAAGGTGACGATTTTGAATGTATTTGATAAATTTCCATCCATCAAAACCAATTATCTGCGGCTGGAAATAATGCAAAATTCACTTAAATGCGTTATAGCATTTTGTTAAACTAAGCTGGTAGGCCTACATTTAACCTTTTATTTTTATAATAATCTTTTACGTAATCTTTTGCCATCACCACTACCAGAGCTTAGGGCAACAATAACTTACGAATTTTACCGGACACTTTTTTTTTATGCAAACTTAGTTGTTCTTTGAAAATCGACTTGGCTACCCATTCCTAAAGTAAAACCTGGCTTGCTACTATTAAAAACCGAATTTGTTGTGATCTTTCCTTCAATAGTTGCGATGCATAACATCGTGGTTTAATATGAAAACAATCAATAATAATTAAAGGCCTTTTCACGTTCCAAACAATGAGTATAACTCAATTGGCCTATCTCTACTCCTTCAGTCATACAGTTGTTCCTTCAAACGGCTCCAAGCGAAAATCCTTTGCCCTGCCGACTTTCCCATTGTTCTCCAAGCCCTCCATCAATCAAACCCCCGTAGCTCTCCTCGGCGTCCGCACTTTTGTCGTGAGAATCCTTCTTGTTCGTATAAAAAGCCCCAGCTCCCCTCACTCGTCAGCACATGCTCAAGAGATCTCAAAGCCAGAGACCTTCCTTGGCTACTCTGCTTCGTCACACTCGGACTTACTTCCTCGATCGTCAAGCCCTTGGTATTTGGATCAAGAACAAACACTTCTTCAACTCGTATAAAGTAATGTACATTTTTGTCATGTCTGCATGCCTAACTCTTTTCATTTATCTTGCCCAGAATACGGTCGCCATCCACGCCTCCTTTAAACCAACGTACGTTCCAAACCGTGTTACGAACAACACTAAACCCGTGCGGTCGCCTCGCACAGAAACATATCAGCACTTTCAGTCATTGATTACACAGTCAACTACGCCATCTTGGGGAAGTCCTCCCCGATCGCCCTCAACCGTCGACAGATTATCCGTCCGTTCCCCATTTACGGTTGCCTGCATGGATGGCACCCGGTTCACGGGGTTATCAAACTCCTGGGCAGCCGGCTCATAGCACGGGTAACCATCATCCGTGGCTCCCACCTCCATGTGACGAGGTCTGCTTTGTAAGGAAAAATCAGGTAATGAATGTGGTTGATGGCAATATAAACAGAATTACCTGGGTACGGCTTGGTTGATTTCTGTTTTTATTGCCTAACTGAAAACATATATTACCCTCATCCGCCCGGCCTTCCCTCACGGTCGCCAAGGTAGACCCTGAGTGGAAGAAAGATGAAGCCAGCTCGATATGGGCACTTTATATAGAGGCATGCGCAGAAGGGAGCTACGAGCACGGCAGAGAAGCCAACTTTTCATTGCTAGGAATTGAGCCTTCAATAAGAAGGAACTGCTATGTAAGGAAAAATCGGGTAATGTCTGTTTTCTGTTAGGCAACAAAAAAACAGGTGTCGTGGCATTCACAGGCAAACGGAAGTGTACAGGAAAGTCATTCTTTAATATGACATCTCGTACCTCTCTTAGTACACTTGCAAGTCTATAGAGGCTATGTTACCCCAGCAGTTGCCATCCATCCCAGGACTTCAATTCACCCGATTCTTGTTGCCTCCCCTTAAACGACTGTCTGAAATATCATGTCATCACCCTGATTCTGATAACCTCATTATGCAGAATATGGAGGCCTGCGATGCTAACCTTATGTGCGAACCTACTTTGTTTTACGTGCGATATCTTTAGAATGCTGTCTGCCCTTCATTGTGTTGTAGCACAGGCTAGAACAAAGTTTTCCATCCAGCCACTACCTGCTAACTCAAACCAATCATTGAAATCGCTGCCATTTCTATGTGCAGCTTTGTGATGGTTGATTGGCCGTAAAACTTGTGTCTGTGATGGATTAATCTACTTACGAATACCTATTATAATGTTCACGGCACGGCGAACCATGGATGAGCAATTCACATCATATCGTAGTAGTGGGAGCAAACTTGAAGTGCATTTACCTTTGAAACCTTCATGGATGTTTTGACGGAAATGGCCGGGCTAGCACTTTACTGTCGTGGTCAGCCTTGCTTCTGGTGGATTCTGATCACTCCATCATTTCCAAAGGTGCTTCAATGCTTTTTTTCTTTGCTGGTGTAATTTACCATTAGTAACGGTACATCGCATGAACTTTTAGTCATATGAGGAAGACTTGTGTAGGACTCTGGCAAACCTATTCTGCTTTGTTCTTTGATTGTCCTAGGTTGAGACTTGTCACAGACATACCTTCTGGTGGGTGAAATATGAGACATGCCTGTTCCACGGAATGAGTTCACGGTGTACTGTAGGCTGTGTTATGATCTATATAGTGTCAATTGCTGCACAAGTGAATTCATTATAGATAACAAAACGCAGAATAAAATCAACTTTAATTACATATAAAGTGGCAATGTGTATATTATGTTTTCCTTCAAATTAAATAAAGCACACTTACGGTACACATTGTCCTTGCAGTTCTTTTGACAAATTAAATTATATTTCCTGCAATAGATCGCAGGATAAGATTGATATATTCGTTCCGGAGATACTGGAGATTAGTATATCTCGTGGCGGTCATTTATATGACGCTTCAATATGGTTTTCTATAAATTAAACCAAAACTAACAGATTTAGGCCTACAATGGTCTGGCAGTTATTTTAACAAATTAAATTATCTTTCCAACGATAGGTTATGCTATAAGGTTGATGATCTATTAGTTCCGGAGATTTAGCATGTTGCATGGTGGCCATTTTGAGGACGTCATAATGTGTTTTCCTTCAAATTACGCAGAAACTAATAGATTTATGGCATACATTGTACTGGCATTTCTTTTAGCAAATTAAATTACTTTTCCAGTGATAGTTCGCACGAAAAGATAGATCGATTAGTTCTGGAGATAATTGAGAATTAGTATATCACACAGCAGTCATATTATGTTTTCCTTCAAATTACGCAGAAACTAATAGATGTACTGGCAATTTTTTTTAGCAAATTAAATTATCTTTCCAACAATAGGTCGCACGATAGGATCGATCGATCAGTTCCGAAGACAATAGAGATTTAGTACATCGCGCGGTAGCCATTTTGATGACATCATCACAACATATGTCGTCACTTCCGGGAGTGTTTCCCGGTGGATTTGTGTGTACAGCTTTAATGTGCAATATGCAGCTTGTTGCTGGAACTGAAATGTTTTTGCACTATTAGCTGCTAACAGTGTGCACTATATGGTTTGAATTAAGAAAAAAAAGTGTTCAGGTAAGTAATTATGGATTTTGCGTTAATTCTTACCAGTAACATAAATAGTGTAACAAACTAATTTTGCAAATTATTGAAAATTATTAAGAATTTTACTGATTGGAGGGGAATACTAGGGATATCATACACGGCGATAGCCATGTATATATATGATTGAATTCCTCTCTCCAGCAAAACTAAAACTATTAATTTCTCCGTTTCTATTCAATATATTTCGACCAAACTTGGCCAGATAGTAGATAGCAACTTTGCCAAACTTTACACCAACTTTTATGCAATTCCGTGCAAGAGTAAACCTAGGAAGCCACACGTAAATTTGAAAACTGTTCACTTGTTGTTGTTGTTGTTCTGTTTCTTGTTCTTCTTGGCTGACACGGTTTCAGAAAAAACTACTGCACCTACCTAAAATCTGAAACATGATCTGAGCCAGAAATTTCCCTGGTCTTCAACCTTACAGGGACCACTTTTTCAATTGGTCGATCCATTCCGGAGTTACGGGACCCTAAACGATCATTTTGATTGTTTTACATTGTTTTAACCATTGTATTTAGGGAACAATGCCACTCAGCAAACTCCAGATCCATTCTTCGTGCATGCAACAATCGACTGCATGCATAAACCTTTGTAGCGCGACACCATAGCCGTAAAAAAGGTACACGGATTACAAACAAAAACGTCAAGTGTGCCGTAAAAAAAAAGGGGTTATATGATTGAAGTTTCATTTTACTTGTTAAAATGTACACGGATAAAAATTGCTGATTTTTAATTGAAATAATCAAATGTACAATTGAGAAAATTGGATCTGTTAAAGTGCTGTTGTGCTTTACGTAACGTATATGATTGGTAAAGCACAACAGCACTTAAACAGACGCAATTTTCTGAATTGTACATTTGATTATTTCAATTAAAAATCAGCAATTTTTATCCGTGTACATTTTAACAAGTAAAATGAAACTTCAATCATATAACCCCTTTTTTTACGGCACACTTCACGTTTTTGTTTGTAATTATTCTATAAATTTTAAATTATGTGAGTGCAACAAAATATATGTATATAGTGTAAATAGTAGATTTCAATTTTGTAAATAAAATGATCTTTGGCATTCAGTTTACGAGGGGAGATTGTAGTGTCTGGTAGTTGCTTACCAGAACTACTAAATTTGGCGCACTGGGCTAATACCTAGTGCACTTTGTTCTTAACCAAACATGTATAAGCCAATCCCTGTCGGTTCAGTAATATATGCACCATACCACGGTGCATCACTGTAATAAACTAACTATATAAAGCTTGGGATCGCAACCAATGAGCGCCGCCCAATACGTTACCAGTACCATTGTAGTTGCGTCCTCTGTTTGAACCATGGCACACCAAAACTTGCAATTTTTATTGCCATGAATATATCCATTACCTTTTATTTATAGCAGTTTTCCCCCCATTGAGCTCTATTAACCCTAGCTTGAAATTCGACTTCCCTGCCATGCTCGTAACTCATTGCGCAGGACCGTTCGGTCATATATAACCGGGTCGGACCGGAGCGCATCATCTTTCTTTCTAGGCAATCGCTTCAGCAGGTTGTCATTGGAGCTCTCCCAGTCTTCGATTATGGATGAACCGATCCTCTCACCCGATGGGGATCGTGAGCCGGTCCTGAGGATGGAGGAGGATCGATCCCCTCTCCTCGTTCTTCTGGAGATACATCGATCCAGCCACATCACCCTTCACAGCGTCATCCGAGGTCCAGAGGCCGCCAAAGTGTGAGACGATCCGTCCACCCTTGCAACCTCCGTCTATGATTTCTGCCAGGTTACTTCAAGAGTGTCCCAAATGTGGCACTTTCCGGCGGTTCGGTCCGCATCAGCGGGGCCGACGTCCGTTCCTACCATCACCTGTGTCTGCCGTTTCCCTTGGATCGACACCTAGTCTGCCGCCCCGGTACTCTCCACCTGCAGGCCTTCGTTTGCCTGTCCCGTTCCCAACCGTCCAAAGACAATTTTACGATCCACCTGATCCCATTAATTGCTGTCCCACGAGTTTCACCGATCCTTTACCTTCGGCTCCTGTGCCGGTTCCTCTGCCCAACACTATGCTGCCTGGAATCTATCTCTCCCTGCTCGGACAGCGATGCTTCGCCTCGCAATTTTCTGTCACTAAGTCCACCCTCGCCACAATGCATCGTTCTGGATCCTCCTGTGCGTATTAACGTGGTCACACCTTTAACCGGCCACTCCGATCCTCTAGAACCTCAATCTTTGCAAGCTTCAAATAAGTCGTCTTTTTTCCATTCCTGCACTAGAGACTTGTCTCCTGAACTCTACGATCCTTCATCCCCGCAATCACTGTTCTTCAACAGCGAGCGGTTCTCCGATCCTCGGGATCCTTCCTCAAGTTCACCCCACACTCGATCCCCTGCAAGCGGAAGCATTTCGATTTCTAATGACAGCCCAGAAGCAGGACATCGGCTGGCTAGTAGGAGCCATCCCACACACTTGATCTTTTGCTTGCCTGGCTCTTCGAAAAGTTTCTACAAACCAAAGTGCTGTTTCCAGTATACACCCGGTCCCGCGGTTCGTTCCATCTCACCATGGTCAACATCGGGCATAAGGCCGCTCGAGCCCTTCAAGGAATGCCCATCTGACTCCGACTTCACATTCGACCTTTCGATCCTCCTGCTCGACTAAGACGTTTTACCAACTCTACCTGACTCGTCTCCGTTCTCCTTAATTGCATTTCCACGTTCAAGTCCGACAGGATGATGTTTCTTCGATCTTGTCACCAGCAACTACCTTCCAATACAAGCAACCGATCCTCCGTCTCGACCAGGGCTTTCAATCACCAACATCGCCTGCGCCATGGTAATGCATGCAGCTTTCTCGATCCATCACTAGAGGCCACCTCCTCCACACCGGCGCTTCGTCTCCGCTCCTCTTCCTCAGGGATCTTTCTTGGCTTCGTTCCTCCACCACCAGCAGGCACCCGCGGTCACGGTGCGGGATTTGAACTGCAACGTTTTCATTATGCTGCAACGATGAATTCCGACTCCTCGACCGAGGACGCTGTCCCGCCAAGGATCGCAAACGTTCCTGATCCTTCCCTATGTGTGTGTTTAGGATTCGCCATCGGCAACAGGGAACATTTTGACCCTCATCCCTGTTGCCAGCATCACCGCAAATGCAATGGACTGGATCTGCTTTGCTGTGTCTGTATTTCTATTTCTTTGAAGGACTGGGCCGAAATCCGACTGCGCCAACGCAGTTCGCGTAGGCGAGCGGATTGTCTAATAGTCCAGGGCCGAGTGGTCAGAAATGTGGATTCCGTGTAATTTTTGTGGGAGAAACATCCCACCTATGGCAAAGTGTTAGTGTGGTCACAGGCTTTCAAAAAATCTTTGGTGTCAACAGCAAGGGGGGGGGGGGCTATGTAGCAAAATTAGTGAACCCCCATCATGTTTGGTATCAAATGAAAGGTGTTGGTCCACAGATTATTAACAAAGTATAACATTTGACCCAAATAAATTTCAAAAAGGTAAAAAATTACAAATTTTTCCGCGAATTTGACTGACTTATTAAATTTTTACGGTATCTTGGCATGTCTGGTATCAAACGAATGGTGTCGGTCCACAGACCATTAATTAATTATAATATTTGACCTTTGACCCCATTTGACCCTAATACAGGTAAATAGAAGGTCAACATTTTAGGTTTTTGTCCCAAATATAACTTAACTAGTGAATATTTACTATGCTATCTTGTTGTGTAGTATCAAATAAAAGCTGTTGACCTCTGGATCATTATAACTTGACTTTTGACCTCATTTGACCCACTTTATTAACGACTTTTAAACATTCACAAGGAATCACGTATCATGTTATAGGTAATGGCAAAACAGTCATTGGCTTATGTATACCAGCAAAGCAATTGTAGATGCATATATGCAATTTGCAAGATGTTCTATTACGACTAGGAGAGCTATACATCTTAATGGCAGTTCTTCAAACAGTAGGATCCTGTATTGAAAACAGTAGTATTGACAACAGTTTGGTAGAGGTAGAATTATATAGTCATCAGACAGTACAAAAAATATTGCAAGGAAACCACGTCAGAAGAGCCATCCAAGCTCATCTAACCGTATTAGAGGCTCTCTCTACATGTTCTGTTTCATGCATTTTCGAAAAAGTATCCATCTATCAAAGCATGCGTTGAAGATAAAACTATTCGTTTAAATAAGGCACGTGCGGAAAGAGATGTGAAAAACATTCCACTTATTTACAAAAAAGTCTCCAATATTTAAAATAGACAGAATATGTGATTAAAGGTGTGTAAGAAGTCGAAGCTGCTGATGCCACTAATCCAATCTCAGTTGTGCTTTTGCAATACATACAGATGGTGGTTGATCTTTAGGATTTTACTAGAAGTGTACGATCTGGGATTTGCACCTTACTTCACTTAAGGAACTGGCAAAGTATTTCTTTGCCCATGACAAGCGAAACTACTCAAGAATCCTTGCAATTCATTTAGCTAAGATGAATGATTTAGAGGAAAATGCTCCAGAGATACTTGCTGAATTTGAAAAAGGCAATTGGAAAGTGAACAAGACCATGTCATGGTGCCGTTTTGTAGTATTGGTGGCGACCACGCATTGGTGCACATCAACCAAAGCATTAAAGTATCTGAAGGTATTCGTGGTATAATCTTACATTTCAGTGCATGTGTAGGGTTCTTTCTTATAGCACCTGAAATGGCAAGGTTGGCCAGTCAAGCACAGGACAAATGATTGATGTAAATACATCAAGAAATCTAAAGCTTCACGAGTTGAACCTAGCAACTTTACAAACAATAAATGACAGCATACTGAATCTTCATAACTATTTGAAGGAGTTATTAAATCAGTTTGAAGTCAACACAGGACAGCTACTCAGCCTTGATACAATGACAGTAATAACTGATGAGGGCATCAAATTCGATGTACTTAGAAGAAATTTAGTAGGACAAAAACTGTACGTACAGTTCCTTGAAGAAAGAGTCCATCAGACTTTCTCTTGTTGCAATCTTCAAGGACTTCGATACATCATATCGGTCAAAAACAACACGAATTTCATGGTACGTTACAGACTTTTGATAAATAGCAATCATAAAGAAAGTGGAAAGTTAGGCACATGTCAGAACATGAGGTTCTTTATGGAAGAACTTCAATTCTGCCATTGCAACGTTATAAGGTTTTTTTTTTTTTATCTAGGTCTTTATTAACAGATGTACTTATTTCTTGTGGCTTTTTTTCAAGAATTATCGAAAGTGTGCTTTTGTTTGAGAAATTCTGTATCGAGCCACCTAAGGCAAAAAGCGATCTTGGGATCAAAAATTCGTAGGAGCCAATTCATAGTTTCAGATATATTCACGGACGACATCGTGCCACAACCAACATTCAAACCAGTAATGTGTTACTTTCTTTCAATTCCACCATCGAATCTTCTAATTTCACTTCAACTTTCTTGTCTAAATCTTTCCACATTTCAAGTTAAAAAAAAATAATATTAGACATTTTGTCCCATATATTCGCCGAAGTCTTATGTACTCTTTCGTTCAAGGAACTGTATGTATAGTTTTTGTCCTACTTCATTTCGTCTAAGTACAAGGACTTCAATGTCCTCTTTCATTAATGTCATTGTAACAAGGTTGAGCATCTGTCCTGTGTCGTCTTCAAACGGATTTAATAACTCCTTGAAATAGATATGAAGCATCAGTGTGCTGTCATTGATTGTTTGTAAAGTTGCTATAGGTTTAACTCATGATGCTTTAGATTTTTTGACCTATTTACAACAGCCATGTACTGTGCTTCGCTTGCCACCTTTGTCATTTTCGGTGCTACAAGAAAAGATCTTGCACATGCACCGCAATTTAGGGTATACCACGAATATCTCCAACACTTTCATGCTTCGGTTGATGTGCTCCAATGCGTGGTCGTCACCAAAACTACAAAATGGCACCATGGTCTTGTCACTGTTTGCCTTTTTCAAACTAAGCAAGTATCTTTGGAGTATTTTCCCTAAATCATTCATCTCAGCTAAATGAAATGTAAGGATTCTTGCGTAGTTTTGCTTGTCATGGGCAAAGAAATACTTTGCCAGATCCTTAAGTGAAGTAAGGTGCAAATCCCAGATCGCACACTTCTAGTA